>PVIY010046570.1:0-18342 GCA_004026745.1 Myrmecophaga tridactyla | reverse complement strand
CTGCTCCAGGGAGGAGGGCGGCTGGGGCAAGGGCTTGGGGCCGAGAGAAGCACGTGGGTCCCACACCGCCCCAGGGGCAGGTCTGCGGGGATGGGCCGAGTCCTGGAGCTGAGGGGCCACCCTGGCACAGGTGCGGGGGGCAGGGCTGGCCGGCTGCAGCTGTGCGGGGCCTGGGGGTCTCCTGGGAACCAGAGGAGCGTCCGGAGAGGAGGGCCGAGGGGGCCCCGGAGACCCAAGAGGAGCCTCTGGAGTGGCCATGAGGGAGCAGCAGAGGGAGGAGACCCTGGAGAGCGCGAGGCCGGCCCGAGGGCTTCAGGAGGAGGGGCAGTGAGGCGTGCGTGTGTGCGTGTGTGTGTGTGTGTGTGTGTGTGTGTGTGTGTGTGGTGGGGGGGGCGCGGGGCGGGGGCGAGGCCTGGCTGGGAGGAGAGCGCAGAGGGACAGGGCTCCCGGGGGGCCGCCTGGGAGGCCGAGGGGTGACAACGCGACCCCGCGGCTTCAGGTCTGGGTCGGTGGCACCCCTGGGGCTGAGGGGCGCCGGGGGCGCTGGAGGCAGAGGCTTCCGCGGGGCGGCCCCCGCGCGCTCCCCCGCGGGCACAGGCTGGGGCAGCCGCGCCCAGGACACGCCCGGGTGGACGTGGGCAGAGCCGAGCCAGCTCCCCTGCGGGGCGCGCCCTCCTCTGACAAGTGGGACCCCGGTGCCCCGCGCGGGCGCAGCTCCGGGACCGCGGCGCCCAGAGGGTCAGATAAGCCCCAGAGCCCCTCGCGCCGCCAGCCGCCGCCACCGCCCAAGGGCCCGCGCTGACCAAGCAGAGGCCGTGGCTGGTGCCGCCAACGGGATCCCCTCTGGGGGCTCCATGGGCAGGTTTCCCCCCAGATTGTGTCATTTTCCGTGGCTCCCGGTGGCGTGCTGAGCCCGCCCTGCAGCTCAGGAGGGGCGCGCTGCGGGGCACGGGGGCGGGGCGGGGCTGCGGGGCGCGGGCACGGGGGCGGGGCGGGGGCGCGCGGCCCAGGGCGCCGCTGAGGCCTGTCTGCCGCCCTCCGCAGGGGCAGCCGTACCTGAACACCGCGCACGGGCACATGACCTGCTACTGGGACGGCTCCGCGCACTACCTGATGTACCTGGTGATGGTGGCGGCCATAGCCTGGGAGTAAGTCGGCCCTTTGCCCGCTCGGCTCCTCGTGAGGGGCTCTGGAGGGAAACGGAGGGAGTGCAGGAGCTCGTGGCCCCTGCACCTGCCTTCTGCACCTGTGCCCTAGGGCTACCTCCTCGAGGACAGCTCAGCAGACCCGCGAGCTTCCTCACTGGAGTCTGTTCTACTTTTTCAAACGTTTGTTATTATAAAAGATAACATACATATAGAGAAAAGAAAGAAAAAGCGATAATTTTCAAAGTACACTTCACCAAGTGGTTACAGGACAGACCCCAGAGTCGTCATGGGTTACTTTCCATCATCTCAGATTTTTCCTTCTAGCCGCTCCAGAAACTGGAGGCAAGAAGGAATATTAGTAGTGACTCAGCAGCCACACTCATTTGTTCAATCTTATTCTCTCTGTTTTACCTCCTCCTTCTTTAACCCTTCTCCCTATCCATAGGGATCCTTGGGCAATGCCCGCTCTGACTTTTTCACCTTGAGAAGGGGTGTCCACGCTAAAGGACAGGGGGATGTAATTAGCTGATAATCTTGGGGAGGCTGGTCCCTGTGGGTTTCAGAACTTATCTGGCCTAAAAGCCCTCTGGGAATTATAGGTTCCAGGAAGGCAAACCTAATGCATGAAACCTTTATAGTCTCAGCTTGCAAGTTCTTACCAATCAACAGGAGTGATGTTCAGAAACCATGGCAATTAGCGCTCACTGCCGGGCAGCCTCCAGAACAGCTTCTTAACTCCACTTGAGCTCCCTTAACCACTGAGGCCTTATTTTATTACACTTCTTTCCCCTCTTTTGGTCAGGAAGGATTTGGGTTCTTTTTTTAAGAACAGTCTCATTTTCAAGAATTAAGAAGTCCAGCATATTTGAATGCAAAGCTTCAATGTCAATCTTATTTCCAATTTATGGGTAGGTCACAAAACTTTCCGTTAACTATAGATTACCAAGAGGTGCCCAGTAGCTCAAAGATAATGAAAGGGGGTAGAACCCGATAAGCCACAGGAATGGGCTCTAATTTTCCATTGAAACATTTTCTCTTTAATCACCCTCCTTTTGATCAAAGATAATCCCAAAGAAAAATGGTTCTTGGTTATAAAATAGGCTGATTTAATGAGCTCTGGCCTGATTTCTGATACGGGTGCTGCCGGGATGGCAGTTTCCTGCATGGCCCTGGTGCGCTCGCTTGGTTGGAAGTTTTTATAAGGAATCGTGGGTGGAACTCCCAAGCCCCCCTCCCCCCCACGCCCTCAGCCCCAGCCTGGTCTTGGGTGTAGGGCCTGTCCTTTTCTTCCTGGCTCCTTTTCATTCTTTCTCAGTGTGCTCTGCAGCTGGGCGCTTTGGGAGGTGTGGGATGAGGGGGAAGGCACAGTTTTGCATGCCAGCAGCTGTGGTTTCCTGGCTGTAGGTGCCCTCCAGCTCCAGGGTGGAGTGGGGGGTGTATGTGGAGGCCCCTGCCACAGAGACCTCTGCACTGCGCCCCTCCCCGAAGTGGCTGCCTTCACTGGGGTGCCCCCAGCTTCTTCCTCCTGGCTACCCCCCCCCAACCCGGACCTGGCCGGGGGAGAGACACTGGCCCAGCTGTCTTCTGCTCCCACTTGGCTCCTGGTCACGTGGCATCCTACCCCTGAGGCCAGCTCAGGGTCGCTGGGTTGACCCCTCTGTCCTCCCCACGTGCTCACAGGCTGCTCCAGCCAATGCTTGGACCGACCCTGCCCTTGGAGGCTGTCCCCATGCTCCTGGAGAGACACTGGGCATTCCCAGGCAGGCTGGGCTCTGCTCACAGGTGTCCAGGGCGGCCACAGCATCCACAAATCCGGCAGCCCCCAGTACCACTCAGCAGCACTCGGCAGCTCTGGTAGCACCCAGAAGCCCCCAGCAGCTCCGGTAGCACCCAGCAGCTCCCAGCAGCACCCAGCAGCTCCAGTAGCTCCCACCAGCACCCAGCAGCTCCAGTAGCACCCAGCAGCTTCAGTAGCTCCCAGCAGCTTCCACCGGCTCCTCGCAGCACTTAGCACCTCCCAGCAGCTTCCACCAGCTCCTAGCAGCCCCCACCAGCTCCAGTAGCACCCAGCAGCCCCAGCAGCTCCGGCAGCCCACAGCAATACCCAGCAGCACCCAGATGGGGAGCGAGATCCTTGTCTCCCCCTGCTTCCATCCTGGCCCCAGTAGTGGGCCCCTGGGGGTTGGCTTCTTTTGACTAGGGGAGCAAGGGGGGCAGAGAGTGCACAGCATTTTCTACGTCGGTTCCTCTGGGAGAGGCTTTGAATGTCTCACAGCCTCTCCTGCAGGTGGAGGTGGGGTTTCGGGTTAGCAGTGGAAGGGACTTTGGGCAGTGTCTCCTATTGAGAAGACTAGCGGTGTTTACCCAGCAGCTGTTTTGGAACCCGGGCTGTGTCCTCAGCCTTGGAGCTCTGGGCGGTCTTCTGTCACAGCAGGGGAAGGCCACGTGGCGTCCAGTTACCCACACGTGCAGTCACTGAAACTATGGATCCAGTTTCCTTTCTTTTTTGAACCTTCTTTTCCTTTCATGGCACCGCGTTTCACACGTGATAGAGAAGGGCAGGCTGCCCTGGTGGAGGTGACCGTGCTGTGTGCATGGGACCCTGTGTAGCGAGCACAGCTCCTGATTCCAGAGGGCGTAAAGAAGGCTCTGGAGTATGACACATGTGGAAATGAAATTTCATCTCTGGGGTTCCACATGTTTGGCCTATTACTCTGGTTTCAAAGTCTTGATTCATGTATTTAACTTGTTAGAATAAAAATAATATGGTGAAACGTCTTTTGCTAGTATAGTGCTCTACAACAAATGAACTGCATCGAGATTTTGTTTGTTTTCTCATTATAGGGAAAGCTATAGGACCATCGGCTTATATTGGGTCGGATCGATTATTATGAGCATTATTGTTTTTCTACTTGGAAACATTGTGGGTAAGAAGTTTTATCTTAAAATTCACTTTCCTTTTCTGAAATAATGGGGATTGTTTTTTTAATAGAGAAGCTGTTTTGGTTGTTTTAGAACCAAGAGACTCTAAGCCCACCAAAAAAGCTGCTTGCAGAATTGTTCCTTTTGCCTCCTTCTTAATCTCACCTTTTAAAAAGTGTTCTGAGCAACTTTCAGAAGTGGACATTGAACAATGAGACAATCAAGTATCAGTGATTCCTGACATTTTTAGAAGGACAAATACTAGAAGCATTAGTATTAACACTACAGGGGTAAGTGTGAAGTTTGTGGCTGTATTTCATGTGCAAACAGTATTTCTTAGAACTCTCTTTATTATCTCTAACTATTGACACACTGTGGGAACTTGAAAAATGTATTTGAAAATGTGGACTTTGAAGTCTAAAATAAAAGAGGTTGTTTATGGCTGCAGGGAATCAAGATATTGAAAACACTTTTTTGTCATGCAAATATGGCATGGCTGTTAATAAACATCTAATAGTTTTACTTTGACTTCTTTTTTTCATTAAAAATATTGACTGGTCCACTGTAGAATGTTAGAGGACTTGAGATGGGGGGAGGAGGGATCCCAGGTGGTGTTTGTGATTAGAAATGCTTTTGGTGAACTTTGACTTTCTGTCTCTTTCTTTTAAATAGGGAAGTATGGAACACGAATATGCCCTGTTTTTTTCTTAAGCATACCGTATACTTGTCTTCCTGTGTGGGCTGGTTTCAGGATCTATAATCAGCCATCAGAAAATTATAACTATCCTCCAAAGGTGATTTTATTAAGTTTAAATATTACCTGCTAATCTTAAGCTCACAATCTTGCCCACGTCTGCTGGTCACTGAGCTGACCCTTGCCCCTGCCCTGAGGCCCCTGGGGCACTCGGTCAGCCTGAGTCCGATTTGTGACATTGGCGACATCATAGCTAAGTGGCCCTGTGGCTGGCTGCTGCCAGAGGACGGCTGCTGGGTTGGCCGGGCCCTCTGCTTTGGAGCTTCCTGGGTCAGTGCACATGCTCCCTGGCCCTGGTCATCAGACTCTGCATCAGTGGACAAGTGGCCTGGACTTTGAGCTCCTGGACACCTCTTTTGGTGGCACCTGGGCGCTGACCAGCCCGGGGCAGGCCGAGAGGCATGGCTGTCGTGTGTGTGAGTGTGGCCTGAGCTCACGGGGCTGGCGGGCAGGAGCTCTCTGAAGGGCTCCATTTCTCAGGCCCTCGCCCTGTCACTGGCGCTAGATTCTCAAGCAAGATCCTTTGAGCAAAAATAAGGAGAAAACATGAATTACTAGTGACGATCAGGACGTGACTATTCTTTTTTATATATATATTATAACTCATTATAATATAATTCCCTGAAATAAAGTCCGATCTACACTTCACGTGTAACCACTCAGCTGCCTGCCATGCAGCGCTGGGTGGCACGCCCAGGGGCCTCGCCGTGCCGTCGTCTGAGGAGCGAGGCAGGAGGTGAGAAGAGGTTGCCTAGCCGCACCTGGCCGTGGCCCGCAGCGTGCACTAATGCCCGGGGGCGCCAGGGGGTCCGCTGTGCCTGACGTCGGGGCGGTGGGGCCGGGCAGCGTGGGTGTGCCCTCTCTCACTGCTGCTGGGAACGGACTCTCAGAACCGCTCAGCAAGGGAGTTTGGTAAGATTATCGATTCCAAGAACTTTCACCTACTAGTTCCACTTCTAGGGCCCATCCCTGAGTATCGGAGAGATACTGGCCAAGGCCGGTGTGCGGATTCCTCGTGGTCAGGCGCGCGTCACAGCGAGGAGCCGGAATGTCCGTCAGCGGGAGGGGCGGGGGAAGCATGGGGCTTCCGGATGATGCTGAGTTTTAGAAGAATTTTTAATTATACGGGAAAGTGTTTGTATGTAAATACTGCAAAAAGCTGGGATAAAAATCTGTATATACATTAAGTTCTAATTTTGTGAATATACAGGTTTATCTATAGCTAGGTAGAGAGTTAAGAATCACTGACTGTTGATAGTGGTGTGGTGGTTTTTAGATTTTCTTTTTCTCAAATTGTACATAATAGTTAAGAAAATGTTATTTCAAAAGAAAGCACGGAATTGTAGAATTAGAAGGGAGCTTTGAGATCACCTGGCCCAATCTCCTCATTTCACAGATGCAATTTGGGAGGGGAAGTGATTTTTCTGAAGTTCCACGGCTGATGATTTATGAAATGAATGGAGAATCTTCAGATTTCTTTCGTCAGCCGTCAGGAGGGCGTCCGTGTCCTGCAGACTCTTCCTCGGCACTCTGGGCCTGCTCTTATAGCTGCACGCTCTATTTTAGGTTGTCCGGGAAGCCCAAGCAAAGGACCTGCTTAGAAGACCCTTTGATTTAATGCTGGCCGTGTGTCTCTTCTTGGCAAGTGGATTTTGCCTGTTTAGAGGCTTGGTAAGCACATCAGACCAAAATAACAGTAACCACCAATCATTATCCTAGCGATGCTTCCAAATGGCAAAACGTTGGAATTTTTTTTTCACATTTTCAGACTCACCAGCACACTAACAAAACATTCTTCCCATCAGAGCCTGTCTCTCGCCCCCCACCCCGCAAGGGAGCGGCTCTGCCTTGGGCGATCATACCCCCCGCAGGCCCTCGGCCGCGCTCTGCCCAGCAGCAGTTTCTTGGCCCTATTTTCAGGGACCTGAAAAATCAACCATTGGAGGCTCACTCTCTCTGTTCCTTTGATGTTTCTTAACTTTTAAACATCCATGGTAAGGGTTATTACCCTAAAAGTAAAAAATAAATAAATAAATAAAAACCCAACCCCTGCTATGGCACAGAGCATGTGTGTGTTTTCAGGGGCAGGGGCCGGACTGAGGAAAGGGTCCCGGGTCACCAGCTCGCACGTTTGGAAGGCGATGGGCCTTTCGTGCTGGTGGTGAGCGCTCGGCCACACGCCCGGGCTGGGTGTCTGTGCTGGTGTGACTGATGTGCGCTAAGGGCACGTGGCGTTTAATGTTTTCTGTTTTCCTGCTATCAGGGTTCACTGGTTAGAGGGTCACTGGTTAGAGGTAAAGTCCCACAGCCTGCGGAGTTCGAATCCTGGCGTTTACTGGCTGCGGCCTTGGAAAACGTGCTTAGCCCTTTGGTCCTGATGAGCTGCTCTGTAAAATGGGAGTTCCTAGCATATAGGACTGGGGTTAAATGAGAGAGCACATTAGACCTTTTAGAGGGCCTTAAACACAGTGAATGCTCAACAAGTGGCTGGCGTTACTATTTTCATTGATCAGTGACCCTTCATGATGCCTCAGCCTCATGATTTATTCTCGGGAGAAGTGAATCCACGTAGTTCGGAATCATCTGGCTCATCCTGCTTGACTCCAGGGACCACCAGCCCCGGGAGTGGCTTGGGGAGCCGGTGGCAAGGGGAGGCTGCTGTGGCGGATTCGTTTTGGGACCTTGTGTGGCTGGCTGGGTTCCGGGTGAGACAGTGTCTTACGAATGGCTTCCAGTGGGACTGTTACAGCCGTCCTGGAGGGGGCTGCAGGCACGGGAGGCAGGAAGAAAGCCGGCCATGGGTCTGCCCAGGCCAAGGGCCATGGAGCCTGTTCTTGGGTTAGTTTGCTGTCATCCCCCAAGTGAAGACAAAAACAGCCGAGCCCCTGCTGTGTTCTCGCTCAGCCATCTCCACTTTCCAGTGCACAAGGGAATACCAGGTTTTTTGGGATATGTTTGTGTGTGCACACATGTACGCTTTGTGGTGGGACTTTTGCAGATGGCCTTTTGGTTTGGCGCCCATTTTTACCAACTCTGCCACTGGCCTGTGCTCCTGTATGTTCTCCAGGTGGGATGAATCTGTGGCCAAGGATATAAGGCCGGAGCCCGAGTGGGAGACAGAGGCCTGGGGCACACTTAGCCTATTTGGGGCCTAGAGTCCACTCTTGATCAGCTTTCTTTTAAAGTAGAACAGAGGACGCGGCTTTCAAGCCTCATTCTTTACTGCGCCCCCAAAGGCTGAATACTCTGTGACCGCTAGAGAGAGGAAGATGCTATTTTTTGAATCTTGCAACACAGAGTAAGATGAACTTGGTATAGAAATGTACTTTTCTGTAGGGAAAAGTCTGCTAGAGATTATTCCTTGGAGAAGTAAAACTGGTAATCTAAGGGAAGCTGACCTTTGGCTAGCCAAACCTAGATACATAAACTGAATATTCGAAAGGTACCTGAGAACAGAGCATACGTTTCCATTTTCTGCTCCACTGCTAACCCTGCTTAGTCTCTCCAGAGTAAGTCTATAGAACATTTTCTCTCTTCCTCTTTTCCCCTGAAGAGCTTGTCTAATACATAGTTTTTGTTAAGTAGCAAAGCAGCTTGTGACTCAATCCGACACACTTCACCTTATCAGCACCCCCGGGAACCGAATGGGATTGTGTCTCTGTAATGGGTTCGTTTTTGTCCTTAGATTGCGCTGGACTGCCCGGCTGAGCTCTGCCGGTCGTACACGCAGCTTCAGGAACCGTACCTCAAGGACCCTGCTGCCTACCCCAAAATTCAGGTCAAGTGGTTATGAAGCCCAGGATTTCCCTAGAAGTTAATTTTCTCTCTCATTTAAATGGGGACGTGTGTTTCTGTATAGGAAATAGGAATTAACGTCTTCAAAAATGAAAATGTTAATTTTTAGTTACTTTTAGTTAGGCCAAATTAACTATTAGATTGCTACTGACACTGCTTCTCTGTTCAATTCAGATGCTGGCATATATGTTCTATTCCATCCCTTACTTTGTGATCGTGCTCTACGGCTTGGTGGTCCCCGGATGCTCCTGGCTGCCCGACGTCACGCTAGTGCATGCAGGTGGCCTGGCACAGGTATGGAGACGGTTTCCCACAGAGAAACTCCGCTGGCCCCCTAGCTGCCACTGCTGAGTTTACGAGGACATCACTGCTCAGTGTTGTTTGTTTGGGGGATAGTTATGAAATGTTATGTCCCCTTTTGTTTCCCAGCTCTAAGACATTTCTGCATGCACAGGTAAATCTCACAGTAACTACCTGGTAGGAATGCCCGGGTTTTAGAGGAGGAAACCGAGGTCTGAAGAAGTTAAGTGGTTTGTCCAAGGTCACAGACCCAGGGAGGGCAGTGCTGTTTCTCAGAACAGTTTCCCAGTCTCTGAACATCACAGCCACGCAGGGAGGCTCCAGAGCGGTCACTCTGAGAGGTCTACCCTGGTGTAAGATTTCAGGGTTCCACTACATCGTGCGACACCAAACCAGGGACCAAACCAGCCACAAGGGAGACTGCGAAATGTGGTCTTCCCATGCACCTCAGAAAGTGGGAACACACAGAATTATTCTTGCCATTGTCTTTGTGCTTTTAATCTCCATTTTACAGATGAGGAAGCAGAGGTTCAGGATAGCTTGTGACTTGCCCAGTTACTAAGGGAGGGGTAGGGATGCTCCTGCCTCCAAGCCCGTGCTCCTCTGCCTTCCCCTTCTTAGGTAAGCAGTCAGCCACAGCACAGAGACTCTGGACACGGCACGGAGGAGAGTCAGAGAGCCTTGTGTGGGAGACGGAGGGGTAGAGAGAGGGTTAGTTCTGAGCTGGCTCTGGGGCTGAGTGGGGTTTCATTAGGCTGAGGATGGGCAGCAGAGCAGTAGGCACAGAGTAAGGCGTGGCTTTCGTTTTCTCGGTCTGGTTCTCCTGCATGGTCCGGGCCAGGGGACCTCATCCTTGGTCTCCTTCTTTGGAGGCTGATAGTTATCTCAGAAGTGGGCTCCGCCTGCGGTCAGGCCTCCTCTGGATGCCGCGTCCCCTGGTCTGCCCTGCAGTCCTGCCAGGGCCTGCTCTGAAGGCAGGACAGTGCCCCCACCTCCTGCCCACACAGCCCCTGTGCAGGGACGATGAGTGGTCACCAGCCAGGAGGACGGAGAGTGAGGCCAGACATTGGACCTGGTCATGTCTCAGGGACAACTGGAGAACAGGCATTGAGACTCAGGCAGAGGCCCTAGTCATGTGGACGGTGTGGCAGTGGGAGGACCATGGCCTGGGACAGACAGACTAATGCCAGACTAGTGCTGGTGAGGCTGAGCTTACAGACGGGCAACTGTGGCTCTTGCAGAGTGCCTGGCAGGAGCAGTGGCCGCTTTGGCCAGGCCCCTGGCCCTGGAGGAGTCCTTGGGCTTATCAGTCACCCTTCAATTGACAATGATGAGCGCCAAGAACAAGAGCCTGAGGTTAAGCAGAGCCTGGAAACATCAGAAAGATGTTTCTCCCAGCCCAGCAAGTGAAGAGTGGCCTGTTGAGAGAATTCTATGTCTGACACCCCCAAACTCCTGGGTGGGCTTTGGTTTGTATCTGCGTACGTGTGGTTTGCGTAAGGAAGCGAGCAGCCGTGCCGCGGCAGAACGGTGCGCACGTCAGAAAGGCCGAATTCCGCTGATGTGATGCTTCTTACTTGGCGAGCACTTCCTTATAAAACGAGTCCTCAGTGCATGAAGGGATCCTGTGCATCCTGGAATGCATTTTCCATTTCCTTGACCGGCATTCTTTGCTTGTTAACACTCCCATCCCTCACTGAGAAGACTTACGCATTCGTGACCCCCCTGACCTTTCACCAAAACCTGCTTTTGGTGAAGGTGTGGTCAACTCCCAAGAGTCTATGCAATTTAGTAAGAAAAAAAAATCTTTGAAAAATCCTAGATCAGTACAAGTCAGTGGAAAACGTATTGGGTAGTTGTTGAGTCCCTGACTGCCTCATCTATGCCTTCAGAAATCTAAAGATCAATACATGTGAAAGATCTGAGAAAACAAAATAAAACCAGGAAATATTTTATGCCAGAGTTCCATTGGGAATGCTTAAGATTCACAACCAAGTGACTCTTCCTACAAAATCCTTGCCATAGGAGTGAAGCTGCAAGTCTAATTAGAAAAGTATCACAGAATGCTTAACCCACTTACTACCATTTCTATCAATAGAAAAATTCCTCTTTAAAAAATCAATGAAAAAAAAGAGCCGATATGGTCAGTATGGGTAAGCGCACAGGGCGTGGAGGCAGGGCCGGACTCCAGCTGGCATGCGGGCGTTGAGTCATCTTCCTGGTCTCTTTCCTTTTCTGGGGAGGATGGAGAACAAGTATTCCTGCTCATGGGGCTGCTGGGAGGGTCCAGTGAGAAGGATGTAAAGGGCTGAGATGATGCCAGGCACCTAAGCTGTGCGACTCTCATTGCTCTTATTGTTATTTTTATTGGTATAAGATTTCCAGTAACAGCCCGAAAGAGAAAAGCCTAGCTGCTCAAAAGAGCCATTCATCTGTAGACACTTAAGTTACAGGTCTAATTCCTTAAAAGTGAAAGAAGCTGGGAGGTGGCACTGGGACAGCTTGATTGTGGTTTGGCGGGCCCCCCCAGCCAGTCACCCCAGCCGTGGATGGGGTGCGGTCCCCACCAGCCGGGCCTCGCCGCCTGCCCCCCCGCAGCCTCTCCCATCGTTTCCTGGCTGTGCAGGTGCCCTGTGCTTTCTCACAAAGGAGTCTGGAGGCTTATCTGTGGGTAATTTTATTGTAGGGGTGATTCTACTAGATGAGAATTCACGTTTTCTCCTGTATGGAAATCTTTAAAAGATATCTGAAAGTAAAGGTTTAGGAAGACCCGGAATAACTGGGATGCTAATGCCAATCCCAGTTTAATCATTTAGTTTTGTTTGGTGATCCATCCTTAAGCATAGTCACTTTGGCTGTTCCTTATCCTTGGTGAGGACATGACCAGGGCGAAACATGCCAAGGGGTCAGCAAGGGAATCTCAGCACTGAGAGCCCAGGTTTCCCACAAAGTGGACAGGCGCGTCATTAGTAGGTGCTAAGTCCACTCGTGTCTCTGGAGCAGCCCCGTGTGCTTGGCGCAGTGCTAGAGCCCAGCCAGCCTCAGTCCATCTACTCTCGTGACAGCCTCGGGGGCAAGGCCCACTGCTGCCCCATGGATGGACCTGGGGTCCACCAGGGGAGGCAGCCGGCCCTGACCGGACACGGGGTGGGCTGGCGTGGGGCTGGCCTGGGCTCTGGCGCCCCAGTTGGTTCCTAATGACCCTGTATATACCAAGCTGCCCAGAGCACCCCGAGACCAGACCTTCCCGCTGCCTGCCCAGCTGCTTCCAGCGTGTTAGCCCAGCAGCCCTGCCAGCTGTCCTAACTCCACATTCGGTTCTGTCGGTCACAATTGCGTGGACACGCACAACTCTTTCGGCTTCTTTTCTGGAGCCAGGATTGCAATTTTGGTCATCCTTTCCAGGCTTATAAAAATTTAACCTTTTCCCCCTTTCCCACCCCATTTTCCATTCCAATCATCCATTCTAAACAAACAAAAAATCAAA
Organism: Myrmecophaga tridactyla; assembly: GCA_004026745.1. Taxonomy (NCBI): domain Eukaryota; kingdom Metazoa; phylum Chordata; class Mammalia; order Pilosa; family Myrmecophagidae; genus Myrmecophaga; species Myrmecophaga tridactyla. The sequence continues at coordinate 5,936 of PVIY010046570.1, read as the reverse complement.
GTATGTGTCTTAATTATTGGAAGGGAGAGAAGTTATTAGGAACTCAATCTCACATCGATGGCTTTTGGAGAAGGTTCTGGGGTCCGAAAGCTGAACCTGTGCCCGCAGCTGTGCCGACCGCGCCCCCGAGCCCGGCTCGCGTGGGGCTGAGTGCTGGGGGGCTGAGGTCCTGCCGCCCCTGGCTCGTTACTGCCCGCAGAGGCCCATCCCGGGAGCCAGGCTCGGAGCGCGGGGCTGCCCCGGGGCGGCTCACCACAGACACTTCTTCTGATGAGAAATTTAAGAATCTTTGCCTCTTGTGAAATGTTTCTGAAGAAAAAGGCTCAGTGAGACAGGTATAAAAACAGAGAAATGCTTTGTGGAGTCTGTATTCCGACAGTCTCGAGGCCGTGACTGCTGAATGTTTATTGAGCGCTAACGATGTGACAGGCGCCACACACCTCAGACACGGCCTGCCCAGCGGGCTCGCGCCCTACTCTCGGGTCAGAATCCCCTGGTAACGCGGCCGCCAATTTGCTGCTCGTGAGGATGAGGCATGAACTGCACTGGCTGTGCAGGAAGAGTCTACAGAACTACTGACCTTTCAAGCAGGCAGGCAGGCAGGCAGGGCAGCCCATCTTTATTTATTCTCTCAAAGCATGGTTGGCATGTCCCCAAACTGGGTGATTTTGTAGGTGTGCGAGGATCTATAAAGATGGAGTCAACAAATCCACATTTCTGAAAATCAGGGTGAAAATGGCCTCTAGTCCAGAATAAAAAGTTTGGTTATATATTCAGGAAACACCATTATTCCAGACAGACCCTGGGGAAGAGCAGTGCAGACGGGAGAGCTCTCAGGCCCAGGACTCTGCCCCCCCCGAGGGGCAGGTGGGTGCTGGCTGACAGTCCCGGGGTACCGCCCGGGAGGGTCGGTGCTCACACCTGCGTGATGTCTCCAGAGGAGAGCAGAAAGGTGCCTGAGCTCTCCAGAAACCATCAATAATTCATAAAAACACAGCCTGTTAAAGTATTTGCCACTGATGCAGATTCATAAAGAGGCTGTTTATAAAAGCGTGTCCTTTTCTTATCAAGGTAAAGTCAAGTACTGACAACACTTTTATCTTGATGTTAACCACTAAGCAGAATAAACTGATTTCATGTGGAAGGAAATGTAGGATAAATTATATGTATTTAAAGCAAATTATTCAGTTCATTCTTTTTCACTTCTGTGCTTTCTCTAGATTGCAGTATCTCGTCTCTTCACTTTGATACTGATGAGCCACTTACTACATTTAAATCCCCACACCTTTATTCACATATATCTAAAATTTTAGCAAGATAAGAAAATGCAGGCACTGGCTGCCTTTTGTAATGATACCAGCATCCTGAGGAAACCTTCTCACGGGAACCTTTAATCCTGTGTGCAGCCTGCATCGCGTTTCTAACACAGTTTTCCCCTGTGCTTATAAAAAGTTACCGAGAAAGACCAACTGTGACCCTGACTGTGCCCTCAGCAGCTGCGCAGGTAGAGAGGGCGGGTCCCGGCCTTTCGGCCTCTCACACTCAGATTTACACCAACAAGTTGTACTTCTAAGTGCGTGAGACCTGGGTTTGAGGAGGCGGCCTGCATGCACACTGGCCATTTTATAAAGAGCAGTCACAGCTCCCTCCCCAGGTGCCAAGAACCTTAGCTTACAGGTGAAGCATTTTAATCGCAAATGCCAAATACAGGAATAAAAAATACAGCCTGAAAGGGCGCTGAGCTGCTGCTCCTAGGAGCAGGGAAAGACGACTCCTCGTGCTTCTCTTCAAATGGTGGGTTATGCTCAACACATCTTAGCTTCTAAACTCTGCATTTTCTTCACTTTGTATTACTGAGACAATTTGGGAGCCTCAACTCAGTCATCTAGGTAGGATATCCAGAACGCAAATAGGCAAACAAGGGAGGGACTTGATTTCAGCTTTCCTGTTAACCTGAGCCTGTCTGGTGTGGCTGGGTTGGAACACAGCTGGCACGGTAAACCCACACTAAGGAGGGTACGCTTTACCTCAGCAGCGTCCTTAAATCCAATGAAAGTAAAGATCATGGGCTGGTGAAAGCATTTTGCCTGCAGGTGAGATGGGTTTGGAGGCAACGAGCCTGGTCTGAGCCTTTCGGAACTGTGTGTCTGTCTGCGCGCGTGCATCATGCTTACCCATTTCTGTTTTATACGACAGGCTCAGTTCTGCCACATTGGCGCTTCTCTTCATGCTAGAACTGCTTATGCCTACAGAGTGCCCGAAGAAGCGAAAAACCTTTTCTTGGCATTAAACATAGCATATGGAATTCTTCCTCAGCTCTTGGCCTATCGTTGTATCTACAAACCAGAGTTCTTTGTAAAAACAAAAGCAGATGAAAAAGCTGAATAAAGTCCTTACTTCATGGTTTCTCCAGATGACTCACTTTCGTTACCCTGGTACTCTGCTTTGTTCTACTGCGCTCCTTTCCCGTATGGAGCTCTATATTTCAGCTAAGAATATGCGAATTCCTGCTCTGCACTCCTGGTGTGAGCTATAAAGTGGTATTGCCTAGGTAGATTTCTTTCTTTCTTTTCTTTTTTTTAAGGAAAATTGAAGTTGTTGAAAAGCTTGCTTCTAGAAATAGTATATTCTGAATTATCTGTGAATAAGCCTAACCATCTATCTCAATATTGCTGTACATATTAAATCATTGTAAGTGCAAAAATTTACAGTTTAGTTCCTACAAGTGAGCATGGAAATGAAGCCACTCAAAACTGAATATGGTCTATGCATATTAAACATTCAAAATAGCAAATGCAGATTGGAGAAATAATATTTGCAAATGTAAGTTATATATGCTTTATTATCAACCTCAACATAAAAGGCAGAATATGAGAATTATTTTAAATGTCTGAAAAATGTTTTCTCAAGGAAAGTATATTATTTATGGCTGTTTTAAAAGTTTACTAAAACGTTTGTGTGAATCTAAACAGCAAAAGAAGGACTGGTAACTTTATTATCAACTAGTGAACACTTGTTTTACTGGTGACTGAAAATATTTCTATTGTATTACTGTGTATAGTTTTAATAAAATTATTTTGGACCTTTCATGAAGACAAGTCTTGTTAAATTTGAAACATGTGGTATAGTCTTTTCATGACAAGTTTTGCAGTCTCTAGACTTTTTAGTCTAAAAATCTGTCAGTTACATTTCTCAGCTGAAAATGTCATCTAGGGCGGGCCACGGTGTCTCAGCAGGCAGAGTTCTCGCCTGCCATGCCCAAAACCTGGGTCCAATTCCCGGTGTCTGCCCAAATTAAAAAAAAAAAAAGTCATCTAAATTCTCCTTATGTTTTAGTATGAGCAGTGAAGAGCCCTTTTGAAGAATTTTAATTAATTTTCAAAACTGAGAAGTACTTTTTAAGAAAAAAAAAAGAACTGGACACTCAGACAATCCAGTATATGCTAAACTAGGCAAACAAACTACAAATCCAGCCACCGCCTCACTGTGCCCTCGGCGGTGAGTGGACCGGTACTGCCAGGCCCATGGCTGCCATCACCATCACCGTCACCAGCGTCACATTAATGGCCCTAGACTTTTAAGACTGCTCACGTTTCTCTTTATGTTATTTATTAGCTCATCACAAAGAAGAGAAAACCAAAAGAAAAGGGGGTACAATCAAGGCATGATAATGTCAAGTGTGTGAATTTTAGGGTCTCTTGAGCTGGTAAAGATTATCATCTTAGATGTGCAAGCAAATCACACAGCTATTTGCCCCCAGTGTTTTCAAATAAGCTAAAACCCAGAGAGTCTTTTAAAAAAGAAAAAGAAAACCCTCACCTGCGCTTATTCTATTGTTAACTTGCTAACAATTTTTGCTCTAATATATGAATTACATCAATACCTCACATTACACATATGAAGCCAAACGACACTAGCTTAGCTGCTCACACCTCAAACCTTACTCCCAGAACACATTCCAATAAATTTATTCTGTAAAAACAATACATTTTTTTGTTTTTGATTTTTTTTTACAGTAAACTTTTCAACTACAAACCTCGAATACGCGAAAGTTGTTCCAAGGACAAGCATAACAGGATTGATAAAACCCATACTGACTAAAGGTGTTCTCACAATAGAAGCTGGCATAAAAATAAATAAAATTCTCTATTATCACAATAGCAACAATAATGTATACATAATAATGGTTTGTGGGGTGAACAGTAACTATTCTAACTCTAGTTCCAAAAGAAAACAAGTTTATTTTAAAAGTCAATGCTTTGTCTGGTTTCCCATAGGGCTGCTGATTCCAGCTTTAAAATGTAAAATATCCTCCTTGAGTGATTAGCTCAAATTGTATTGGCATTGGGAAAAAATAAATCATTGCCTTTATTTTGGAGTAACACAAAAAGACTCACTAACTTCACATATAGAAACTGAGTTTGTGTACGTAACAACATGAGTTCTGAGAAGTATAAGCTCTCAACTAGCTATTTCTAATACATAATTGATATTTTACAATGTGGTTAAACTTTACACATGGCCTCAAAACTGAAGGACAATTTTAATTCCATCTTCAATATACCAACATTATACATCTAGGAATTAATTCCTGGGGTCTGTCTCGGAGATGAAATCTCATACTTAAGCATTATGTTGAGTGATCAATTAGAAATGCTAATCTGTGTTTAACTGAGTTTCTGGAAATGGTGGGACTGCAGGAGAATGGTGAGCCTATCTGCCTTGATAAAAGGGTCCTAGACATGTAGAAATCTGTGCAAAAATTTTCATAACCCTTAGTGGTTAAGGGCAACTCCATGCAACCAAATAACATGAAATTAAACCAATAATCTTAAAAAAGGCTAAAATGTCTTTTTTTTTTTCCAAACACAACAGAGGAATGTAAATAATTGTACATACAAACTGGGATTCCGTCAATGACAACAATAACTATGTGTTGGTTCGTATCAAATTGAAGAATGTTAGACAACCAAACGTATAGCCTTCTCGTGGTTTCTCTGAATACGCAGACTCAGCACGGTGGTTAGGTCTGTAAAAAAGAAAGAAAACAAGCCTTTAGGTGACTGAGGAGACTGACAATGAGTGCTACCAACACCTCGCTAGTAAATTACTGGACTTTCCCAGATTCTCATCTTTCCTGCAGCATGAACAATGCTTAGCAAGAAAAGCTTCTGTGGCTTTCCTTTAGAGTTAGTGCAGAAATCTAAAGGAACTATGGAGGGCATTTTTAGTGTTCCATTAAATAAAGGATAAGAAAGAGTAAACTTGGTCTGCTGTCTGGCAGGGCACAGTGTACCAGAGCGAGTACTCTGCAAAACTTCAGGCTTCTGTTTGTTCTGGAAGAGATAAAGTAAGTGGAGAAATTGAGATTATCCATCTTTTTGGAGACTTGCTGTATTAAAAAGAAAGGTAAGTTGCTTAAGGTTGAAAAAGCACCTGGAGTGCACAGACTGCTCTGCATAATGCTTAGAACTCAGTTACCATGACACACGCCTCACAGAAATACAAGGCACAAAACGGAGATGCACAAAGTCTCTACCTCTTGCTTTTGAAAAAAGTAAAAAGAATGGAAGAAAGGAAGGTCAGTTTCTTTTAAAATTTAGATAGCAACCCTGTGATAAAGGTGAGGCAAAATAATTCTATTTCATAAAATTCTGTTTTAATTCGGGTCCCACTTTAGATTGTGTCAGGTTACATTTTCCCAAAGGGATGCTGTATTTGTTTTCATCATTAACCCAAATATATTAACTCCCCCTAGTAATGCTTCATTGGAAGAATGAAAGGGAACTCATGTCCCAAATATTTCCTCTAAAACCAGCCTGCTTCAGCTCTTTCCTTTGCTAAGTAACTGATCTGCTTGGTGAGCGCACATCTACAAACACAGGCACGTTCTCACGTGGGCAGTCCTGAGCACACGTGTGCACACACACAAGCAC
>PVIY010046569.1:0-18397 GCA_004026745.1 Myrmecophaga tridactyla | reverse complement strand
CTGGGACAGAGGATCCTGTTATCTAGGGAAGAGGGGCATTAGGAATTCCAAGGGCCACACACATGCCCAAGACAAGATGCCTGTTCAGAAAGGATCAGAGAGGCCCTGATGGTTTGATTTGGAGCTATTCTCTAAACTCATCATATGGATAAGTCTTAAAGGAAAACACTTGCACAGGTCAATCTACAAAGACTGGTAACTTTTTTCTTATTTAACTTCTTGGGTTTTTTTTGTTTTTTGTTTGTTTGTTTTTTTTTTGCTTTGTTAGCTCCTAGCATTTGAGGAAGGTTCTGTCATAACACTAGGTGAATACAAGCTTAAGGAACAGTTACCTCAGAGTCTTAACTTCAGTAATAAAACATTAAAATATCAAAATATCCAGGTTTCAACAAAAGTTTACAAAACATACAAAGAAACAGGAAGAGAATGCTTAGGCAAAGGAGAAGATTAAAACATGAGAGATCAACCATGAGGAGGACAAATCCAGACAGAGACTTTTTAAAAATGGTCCTAAATATGCCCAAAGAGCTAAGGAAAAACATGGGAAAAGAACTAAAAAAATCAAGAAAACTATAGGTGAGCATGAAGAGAATATCAAGAGAGATGGAAATTATGAAAATGAATCAAACAGAGCAGAAGACCACAAAAAATGTAAAACGCCCTAGAGGGGTTTAGCGGCAGATTGGAGCTGGCAGAAGAAAGAATCAGTGAACTTGAGACAATTGAAATCATCCAGGCTGAGGAGCAGAAAGAATGAAGAAAAGTGAGCAGACCCTGAGCAACCTGTGGGACACCATCAAGCATTCCAATATATGTATTGTGGAAATCCCAGAAAGAGAAGAAAGAACAGAGTAAAGAGAATATTAAAAAATGGTGGCAGAGGCAGGCCACAGTGGCTCAGTGGCAGAGTTCTCGCCTGCCATGCTGGAGACCCAGATTTGATTCCCGGTGCCTGCCCGTGGCAAAAATAAATAATAAATAAATAATGGCTGATCCCAGTGATGAGCCTGGCCCTGGCACCATGGGATCGACAATGCCTTCCTGACCAAAAGGGGGAAAAGAATCATAACAAATATGGTATTGGTGTGTTCTAGTTTGCTAGCAGCCAGAATGCAATATACCAGAAACGGAATGGCTTTTAAAAAGGGGAATTTAATCAGTTGCTACTTGACAGCTCTAAGGCCAAGAAAATGTCCCAATTAAAACAAGATTATAGAAATGTCCAATCAAAGGCATCCAGGGAAAGATACCTTGGTTCAAGGAGGCTGATGAAGTTTGGGGTTTCTCTCTCAAGTGGAAGGGCACATGGCGAACACAGTCAGAGTTTCTCTCATCTGGAAAGGCACATGGCAAACACGGTCAGGGTTTCTCTCTTATCTGGAAGGGTACATGGCGAACACAGCATCATCTGCTAGCTTTCTCTCCTGGCTTCCTGTTTCATGAAGCTCCCCAGGAGACATTTTCCTTCTTCATCTCCAAAGGTCACTGGCTGGTGGACTCTGCTACTCGTGGCTATGTCATTCTGCTCTGCTCTCTCTGAATCTCTCATTCTCCAAAATGTTTCCTCTATTATAGGACTTCAGAAACTAATCAAGACCCACCCAAACGGGTGGAGACATGTTGTCACCTAATCCAGTTTAACAACCACTCTCGATTACATCATATCTCCAGGGAGATGATCTAATTACAGTTTCAAACATACAATGCTGAATAAGGATTAGAAGAAACGTCTGCCTTTACAAAATGGGATTAGGATTAAACATGGCTTTTCTAGGGGACATACATCCTTTCAAACCAGCACACAGTGCCTGAGAGAGTTCAGATAGAATCGAGAGGCTATTGTGGAGGCTACTCTTACCCAAGCTCCAGTTAGATATTGCTATTTATCATGCCTTGCCAAACCCCAACTAAAACCATTCCAGCCAACCCTAAAGAACACCTAGGGCTTTATCTGAAATTCTACAAAATTTTCACACACTAAGATTACTTCCCAGATACCTACAACCTCCACATGGGTTCCTAGGCCAAATAAGTCCTGATATCTAGAGGGGCCAGCCTCTCCAGAACATCAGCTAGTTCTATCCCCCTATCCCATATTTTCAACAGCCCTTCCCAACATAATAAAGTTAGAATGGGCATAGCCTAAATACCCCCAAAAATTGGGAGAAAGATCAAAGGAAAAAGTGGAGTTATAACAGAGAAGATGGGATTTAAATGCCTGCTGAATCATTATATTGATATTTCTTTCAGTCTCCAGTGTCTTGGAAGAACCAGAAGGAAAAACCTAAAATTGTGGAACTGTAACCCATACCAAACTCCAAAATGTGTTCTATAACTAATTGTTGCAAAGTGCTTTGAAATTTATTGCTTTTTTGTATATATGTTATTTTTCAATAAAAAATAAAAATGTTTTAAAAATGACTGAAAACTTTCCAAATTTAATAAAAGACATGAATATACACATCTAAGACACTTAAAAAACTCCAAACAAGATTATCCCAAATAATAGATCTGTGCTTCAGCATATTATAGTCAAACTGTTAAATGTCAAAGATAAGGAGAGAATTCTGAAAGCCTCAAGAGAGAAGCAACATGTGATATACAAGGGAGCCTAAGTAAGATTAAGTGCCAGTTTCTCATTGCAAACCATGGAGGTTAGAAGGCAGTGTGATGTATTTTTTAAAGTGCTTACAGCAAAAAAAAAAAAAAAAATGCCAACCAGGAGTTCTATATCCAACAAAACTGTCTTTCAAAAATGAGGGAGGAGTTAAGACATTCCCAGATAAACAAAAGCCAAGAGAGTTTGTCACCATTAAACTGGCCCTATAAGAGATGCTAACGAGAGTTCTGGAAGTTATAAAGGAAAAGGCACTAGACAATAGATCGAAGCTGCCTTCATCTCTGGGTTCTAGAAAGGAGAAAAGGTTCCAAGAAATATTATTGGGACGTATGAATAATTGGAATATAGACTGAGTGCTCTATATCAATGTTAAATTTCAAGGTTTCTTGAACTGAATAATTGCCCTTACATAAGTGACAATCCTTGTTCTTACAATGTACATGGCAGTATTAGGTATTTAAGGAACATGATATTTAAGGAACAACCTATACTCAAGTGCTTAGAAAATGGATTAATAACTAGACAGACAGATTTTTGTAACTGTCCTGCAAATTTGAAAGTATTTCAAACGTAAAAAGCTTTTTAAAAAAGGAAAAAATAGTAAAGTTTTATTTTCTAAGGGAGTTTTTTCACAGAAAAAAATTTCTCAACTTAGAATTTGCTTCCTAGAAAATTTCTAGGTTCATGCCAGGAGAAGTTTGGAAAGACTTTGAGAGAAAGACCAGTATCTTTCTTGGAAGTAGAGGTGGATTTGGTTTTACCTAGGCCATTGAAAGTGATGAAATGGAAGAAATCCTTTGGGAATCTATGTAATGTAAAATACTATTAAAATCTCTCTAAAATTTGGAAATTTAAGCAGTTCAGAGGTGCCACAGGTTACAGGATAGGGGAGATAAATAGGTACACTTTTGGGTGCCCCCTCAGGCTGTGGCTGCCTGGAGGTCTGTGTTGGAAGTTTGAGGATCAGTTTGGGCTCAATGGGAAAAGTGTCCACAGTGGATGAATGGTGTCAATCACAGGGTCAGGGTGGGGTCAGAGTGTGGGCAGTGTCCATGTTTTTCATCTTTTAGTTACAAGAAGACCTCCTCAGGAAGGCTGGGAATATTTATTCCATTGAATGGCCATGCCAATCTTGTTTGTTTTCCAGGAGAAAAGACTGCAGTGCCTGTCCTTTAGTGGTGTGAAGGAGCGAGAGTGGCAGATGGAGTCTCTTATTCGTTACATCAAGGTGATTGGTGGCCCTCCTGGAAGGGAAGGTCTGTTAGTGGGCCTGAAGAATGGGCAGGTGAGTGCTCCTTTGCATCAGCCATCAGGCTGGTTACCTGATGCATATGCAGGCTACCGGACTAGTTAGGACCCTGCAATGGGCTCCTGGGGCAGGAACGAGCTTCTCCCCTCCATGGGCACATTGGAGGCCGTGCAGAGTTTATTTGATGAAGACAGCTGCAGGCCAGGGTTGCGGTGGTTCTCAGATTCAGAGCATGCCCACATTCTGGCAGAGCTGGCACTGAGGCCTCTGTGCTGCATTAGGCAGAGTGGGCAAGTGGGCTTAAGATCATCCAGGAAAAAAAAAAAAAGATCATCCAGGAGGTGGGACCATTTCTTAGAGATTCAGCCTCAGTGGCTGGCTAGAGAGGGAGACAGAGACAATTAAGTAGTTCAGATCCCTATCAGGGAAATGAGTGGATTAAGGCCACATGTCCTGGCATGTATCCCGGAGAATGCTCGGTCTTCAGGACAATACTAAATGTTATAAGAAAAACGGATTCTTTTGTCAAAGAGATGTTAAATCTAGGTTACACAAAATTAAACAGATTTCTGCACGCATGTATGTGTGTTCTTTGCTCAAAATAAGAAAAATTCAAAGTGGCTACATGGAAATTTGACAGTGAAAATGTAACCGCATTAGCTTGAGAGCCAAGCTGTCTAGCAGATGGCTTGTGGCTAAGGCTTGTCAGGTCGTTCCTGCGGATGGAAATCATGGAGTGTGCTGTCAGTGGGAACTACAGAGTAGCAACACAGGGAGTAGCAACAGGGAGGGAAGGGTCTGCTTCTTGCAGTAAGCTGCTGCTTCCAGTGTGATAGCTGAGAGCATGGGCTTTGGGGTCAGGTCGACCTGGGTTCATTTCATGTCCTGGCTTAGCTACTCACTGGCTGTGTGACCCTGGGAAGTCTGCTTCACCTTTCCAAGGCTCAGGTTTTACAAACGAGGACAATACCATGTTTCATAGGACTGTCAAAACAGCCAGAAAACGTAGTTGTCATTATTTTTGTTTTTATTTTCCTGTGTATATACCAGATGTCCTATCAGTGTTTCAGCAGACTCTTCCTCTGTTAGTTTATGTCACAGATCCCTGCTAGTTGAGGTCTCCTAGCCCTGCAGTTTTGGTAACATCATTAACAAATCCCCTCTCTGAGCAGACATTAAAGTGAGATTGCTGTGCCTTGGAGCCTGTCATCATTTCAGCTACCTCTGATGAACCCCAGTTTTGATTTCCTAAGGATAAGGCACCCCTTTTTTATTTCTGATAAGTCTTTTTCTCCACCTGGAGTTTCTGGGGAAATTAGTAGGAGTTCTGGTAGAACACATGAAATTCCAATAGCCTGGTGGTATGCCAGGGTCTTGTTGCTATGGTGATTCACATGCTTTTTTTTTCCTCTGAAATTTACCAGATACTGAAGATCTTCGTGGACAATCTCTTTGCCATCACCCTGCTCAAGCAGGCCACAGCCGTGCGGTGCTTGGACATGAGCGCCTCCCGCAATAAGCTGGCCGTGGTGGATGAAAATGACACATGCCTGGTATATGACATTCACACCAAGGAGCTGCTTTTTCAGGTAAAGTTCAACAGAGTGCTAGAGGACCTGCTCCCTCTGTGTGATACCTTCCCGTTGCTTTCCAGTCACTGAAACAGATTGTCAGGCTCTGCTCACAGGCAGTCTCTAGGAACAAAGGGCGCAGGGGCTGAGTCAGTACCTGCTGAGAACCCGCAGCATGCTAGCAAGTGGGATGAGCAGGGTGTCCATTCACCACAGGACCTAGGTAACCTTTTTGAACTTTGGTTTGATCACTGGTAAAATGAGCAAGTTACACCTTTCTTCCACAGTTACTGTAGGTAATAAATGAGCTAACCCAAGTGAGGTACGTTATAAATTCTTAGAAAATGAGTTAACATGATGGTGATTATTCAGTTTAAGAAGTCTGCTTCTTACCAACTGGGGCCCGTGCTTATCTAAAGTGACCTAAATACAGTAAGGAAACAGGATAAATTTTGTCATCTGAAAGAAGGAGAAAGATTGGGGAAAACCCTCCTTTCTGTTTATTTCACAAAGATGTTGTAAGGGTCAGCAGAATGTGAAATATTTTAAACTTTTTGGGGCTAGGTGTTGTTTAAACATCATCTGGGCTGGGCCTGTGGCTGGAGGAAGTGTGTCACCGGGGAAGAATGCCCAAAGGCTCTGGGAGCCTTTCTGCTGGGTGCAGGGCAGCTCTCTCCTCTATAGGGCTTTGTAACTGCTCAGGGCTGGTTTACCTGCAGCAAGTTCCTCCCAGAGCTGGAACCTCTCCTAATTGTCTTTTCCTCACCACTGCAAGGTTTTCAAATGTTATGGGCAGGTTTAGGACCCTTATCAGGGCTTGTCCTTGTCCTCTGCAGCAGAAGGAAAAGGGTAGAGGAGTGCCTGGGGTAGAGAGCCCTCAGTCATTTGGAAAGGATTAGCTAGCACCACTAGCCCAGAGGTGACTCCTAACTATATGAACTCACTTATGTCACTGGGGGGAAGCAAGGTGCTTTTAGGGGAAAGAGAATAGACTTGGCCTTGACACAGACCGGGGCTTGAGTCCTGCTTTCATCACTTACTGACTGTGTGACCTTAAGCAAGTTAGTAAACCTCTCTGGGCCTCAATTTCTTTATCTGAAAAATAACACTAACAATAGCCTTCTCTACAGAATTGTTACAGGACTAAATGAGATACCATAGTGCTTCATCTCAGCATCTGAGTGATGGATTCTCCCCAGCCTCAGCCCCTCTCCTACCTAGAGGGCCCCTGGCTGTGAATCTGTTTGTGCACCTAGAGCCATTTGCAGAGTGGAGACCCCACAGATAGTTGAGTTGCAGGATAGGGATGCAATTCTCAGACCCTGCCAGGAGACATAGACCATCTGAGTTATCCTTTGGCTTATTGGCTTTTTCTTCCTTCTCACTGTCCCTGCCCCCCATAAATGAAAACAGCTATACTGGGTTTTTTTTCTCATTATACAAGTAACCCATGCTCACTGTAAAAGCATCAACGAAACAGAAAGGTATGAGTGTCTGCTGGTTCCTGGGGCTACAGCACAAAAAACTTAGAGGAGGTGGCTGTGACGGGGTGGGTGCCTCTCAGAGTGACTGTATTTTTATAATGTGTGAATTGTAAATACAGAGACAGTATATTACTTTCTAATTTTAAAAATAACTCGCTGTTTTTTTTCTCATTTAAAAAAATAGGGGGTGCAAGGTAGTTCAGTGGTAGAATTCTCACCTGCCATAAGGGAAAGCCGGGTCCGATTCCTAGCCCATGAACTCCCCTCCCCCCACCCCCCAAAAAATTTTCAACAAATGATGCTGCAATAATGGGATAGTCACATGGAAAAAGAATGAAATGTGACCCCTACCATACAGCATACAAAAAAAGAAATGTTCATGACAGAAATATTCAAGCCAACAAAAAAAAATGCAAATAAAAAGCACTCATAATCCCACCCATCCAGGAGCAAATCAATTAGTCCTTTGGAATATACTCCTTTAATATAACCGTCCTTTTTTCTTTAACAAAAGTGTAATCCTACTTTGCTGATTTTTTCCACTTACTATATAAATTTGTGGAGATAAACTGTTTTTCAAAAGTAATGCATGCTAATTCCAAAGTTTACATGGTACAGAAATGTACACAGGTGTCTGTCACTATGCCACTTTCCATTTCTTTCTGATGCCCCCTCTCCTTCCTTTCCCTCTCTCCCACTGTTAGCAATCTGGTGAGAGTCAGTCTTTTTTTTTAAATTGTAAACAACAAACAAGCATACAAACATTCTTGACATACAAATATTCTTGACATGGTTACAATCAGTGGCTCACAAGATCATTACATAGTTGTGTATTTACCACCATGATCATTTTTTTTTGAACATTTGCATGTCTCCAGCAAAAGAAAGAAAAAAGAAAAAACTCATACGTGCCATCCCACTTACCCCTCCCTCTTGTTGACCACTAGTATTTCATTCTACTCAATTTATTTTAACCTTTGTTCTCCCTAATATTTGTTTATTTCTTATCCATAGTTTTTACTCATCTGTCCATACTATAGATAAAAGGATCATCAGACACAAGGTTTTCACAATTACACAGTCACACTGCAAAAGTCATATCATACAATCATTTTCAAGAAACATGGCTACTGGAACACAGCTCTACAGTTTCAGGTACTTCCCTCTAGCCACTCTAATACACCATAAACTAAAAAGGGAATACTATATAATGCATAAGAATAACCTCCAGGATAACCTCACGACTCTGTTTGAAATCCCTCAGTCACTGAGACTTTGTTTTGTCTCATTTTTCTCTTTCCCCTTTTGCTCAAGAGGGTTTTCTCAAACCCTTCATGCTGAGTCCCAGCTTATCCTAGGATTTCTGTCCCACATTGCCAGGGAGGTTTACACCCCTGGGAGTCATGATCCACATAGGGGGGTGGGCAGTGAGTTCATCGGCTATGTTGGCTGAGAGAGAGAGAGAGAGAGGCCACATATGAGCAACAAAAGAGGTTCTCTGGGGGTGACTCCTAGGCCTAATTTTTTTTTTAAATTTTTATTGATAAAACAATGTACAAGCACATGCATTCTTTTTTTTTCAATTTATTTATTTATTTAATTTAATTTTTAAGCATAACATACAAAAACAAACATTCTTACCATATTATCATTCCATTCTTGATATATAATCAATAACTCACAATATCATCACATAGTTGTATATTCATCATCATGATCATTTCTTAGAACGTTTGCATCAATTCAGAAGAAGAAATAAAAAGAAAAAAGAAAAAAATTCATACATACCATACCCCTTACCCCTCCCTTTCATTGATCACTAGCATTTCAATTTACTAAATTTAACATTTGTTCCCCCTGTTATTTATTCATTTTTAATCCATATGTTTTACTCATCTGTCCATAGCATAATAAGAGGAGCATCAGACACAAGGTTTTCACAATCACACAGTTACATTGCAAAAGCTATATCGTTATACAATCATTTTCAAGAAACATGGCTACTAGAACACAGCACTACAATTTCTGGCACTTCCCTCTAGCCTAATACACCTTAAACTAAAAAGGGAGTATCTGTATAATGTGTAAAAATAACCTCCAGGATAACCTCTTGACTGTGTTTGAAATCTCTCAGCCACTGACACTTTATTTTGTCTATTTCTCTCCTTCCCCTTTCAGTCGAGAAGATTTTCTCATCCCTTAATGCTGAGTTCCATCTCATTGTAGGATTTCTGTCCCAAGTTGCCAGGGAGGTTTACACCCCTGGGTGTCACATCCCACATAGAGATGGGGAGAGCCATGAGTTTGCTTGCTGGGTTGACTGAAAGAGAGATAGGCCACATCTGAGCAACAAAAGAGGTTCTCTGGTGGTGACTCTTAGGCCTAATTTTCAGTAGGCTTAGTCTGTCCTTTGTGGGGATAAGTTTCATATGAACAAATCCCAAGATTGAAGGCTTGGTCTATTGATTTGGTTGTCCCTCCTGCTTGCGAGAATATCAGAAATTCTCCACATGGGGAAGTTGAATTTTCCCCCTTTCTCGCCATTCCCCCAAGGGGACTTTTTAGGCCTAGTTTTAAGTCAGCTTAGCCTATCCTTTGCAGGGCTAAGCCCTCAATTGTTCACTCCTTGTGAGAATGTCATACATTCTCCAAATGGGGAAATTGAATTTTTCCCTTTCTCCCCATTCCTCCAAAGGGATTTTGCAAATACTTCTTTATTCACTGTTCAAATCAGACAGTCAGTCTGAGAGTACTTGAATGACATGTGGAAAAGGTGCCAAAGCCAGAGTGGCTTCCACAGGATCCTCACCCTCTTTATCCCTTAGGAACCAAATGCCAACAGTGTGGCCTGGAACACCCAGTGTGAGGACATGCTCTGCTTCTCGGGAGGAGGCTACCTCAACATCAAAGCCAGCACCTTCCCTGTACACCAGCAGAAGCTGCAGGGCTTCGTGGTTGGCTACAACGGCTCCAAGATCTTCTGCCTCCATGTCTTCTCCATGTCGGCCGTGGAGGTGCCACAGGTAACTGGGTGCCTGTCAGCTCTCGACTGGCAGCAGGGCAGAGGAGACTAGGAAAGCGGGTCCTCACTGGTGTTTCAGGAAGGGGGTAGTGTGGATGTGGGAGGGAAGAGAGAAGAGCACAGCTGTGAGAACGGGGAGGACCCTCTGAACTTGGAATCTGGAGCTCTCTTTCCATCAATGCCACATGTGTATCTTTAGACAAATAGTTCAGCCTCACTTAGCCTCCATTTTTCTCTGATCCTCTTTTCTTAGTAAGGATGCCAGAAGGTCATGTGTAGGCAGAGTATGTTTTATTGGAACCAGGCATGGTGCAGAGTGGAGTGAGCTGGAGAGCTAGGAGTTCGGCAACATATACACACAAGCATGTGTGTAGTTGTGGGTGTGAGAGAAAAGTGTGTGTGAATGTGTGGGCTTGGGAGTGTGTATCTTTGTGTCTGTAATGTGGTCTGCAGATGTGTGTGAATGTGTGAGGTGGAATGTGTTTGTAGGTGTGTCTGTGTGTCTGTGGGGTGGTATGTGGTTGGGTATAAGTGAGAGAAAGAATATGTGGGGTGGCTGTGTGTGTGTGTGTCTGTTGTGTGGGTCCTGTGTGTCCATGTGTCCATAGAGTGGTCTGTGTGTGTGGTGTGTGGATTGTGTGTATATGTCCGTGTGTCATAATGTGGTCTGTGGCTATGGTATATGATTGTATGTGTGTGTGGACGTGTGTGTCTGTGGTTGTGTGTGAGTGAGAGAAAGAATACGTGGGGTAGGATGCGTATGTCTGTGTGTCTGTAGTATGGTCTGTGGGTGTCCTGGCCCTTGGGAGTCTGTTCTAGCTGAAAGACCAAAGAAAATGCCAGTCATTGACTGAGACATGAATTTTATTAGGAGACTTATGTACCGGAGAAATCAAACAGTTCCAGAAGCAGTGGTCTGGAGTGTGGAAGTCAGCACTCTATAGTTAGGCAAGAATCAGCAGGGCCACTTATAGGGGCCCGAGACGATGACATTCCAGTGAGTATGAGAGCTTTGTAAATAACTGAGCATGGTAATGTATCAGGGTTTCTGGGAACATGCAGGGCATGGATTAACATCCTACGCAGCGGGGGTTGGTTTGTTGGATACATGGGCTATCTGTACATTCTTTCCTTCTTAGGGAGGCCTCTTAAACAGTAACCCTTTGCCCTTGGTCATGCAGGATGCCTCGTGTTTCTGGCTTCACATGGTTTTAGGGAAATGCTCAGGCCCTGGGTTCCCACAGTGGATGTGGTGTGTGGACTGTGTGTGTGTCCATGTGTCTGTGGTGTGGTATGTGGGTGTGTGGTGTGGTCTCTGGGTGTGTGGTATGTGGGCTGTGTTTGTGAATGTGTGAGGCAGCATGTATGTGTGTGTGAGAGAGAGGGACTGTTAGGTGGGGTGTGAGGGCTGAGGTCTGTGAGCCAAGAGGGAGGCTGAGACTCTCTACCCAAGTCCCCCGACCTAGGAGGAGGCGAGAACAGAACTGCAGGGCTGGAGTACAGAGCCAAGGACTGGAGGAGATCAGGAACACAGACAGGAGAGCACAGATTGACAGCCCAGGCCGTGTGTCAGGCCCACTGTAAACCATCACAAAACAGAGACAAGCACCTGGGAGAGAGAAATGGTAACCTTAGAACCCCATCCTCAGGAGAGAATAACTCTTACATATCTTGGAATATATCCATCCAGACTTTTTCTATGGATATATGTAATATATGCAGAGTGTAAAATTATGAGTACATAATTTTATATAAACACTTTTAACAAGATGAAATTAAATATTGTTTTGTGATATTAATCTATATAAGTATTGCAGCCTATGGATGAAAACTAGATTTACTGAACTTACTTTCCTGAATGTCAACAATAAACAAGAGAGAGACATTAATCACCTTCCTTCAGCACCATTTTCTTATTTAACCTAACATTTACTTACTTTTTTAGATGAATTATTGTGTAAAAACTAGGAATCAAGCTTTTTCAGTCAGCAATCTGCTGGAAACATGTTTCCATGTCAATAAATGTACTTCTCTAGCATTTTGAAATAATTTAAAACTTACAGGACAGTTGTAAAAATAACACAGATACCATACAGAGCACTCTAGCATGCCGCTACACCCCCAGTAACCCAGATGCACCAATTTAAAAAAATATATTTTATTGACAAATCTTCACACCCATACAGTCCATACGTAGTATACAATCAATGCCTCATAATATATCATATAGTTGTGCATTCATCACCATGATCATTTTTAGAATATTTGCATCACTCCAGAAAAAGAAATAAATAGAAAAAAGAAAAAACTCCTACATCCCATCCCCTTACCTCTCCCTCTCATTGACCATTAGTATTTCAATCTACCCAATTTACTTTGCCCCATATTCCCTGTATTATTTAGTTATTTTTTATCCATATTTTTTTACTCATTTGTCCATGCCTTGGATAATAGGAGCATCAGACACAAAGTTTTCACAATCACACAGTCACATTGTAATTGTATCATTTTATAGTCATGTTCAAGAAGCAAGGCTACTGGAACATAGCTCAACAACTTCAGGTACTTCCCTCCATCCACTCCAACACCATAACCTAAAAAGGGATATCTATGTAATGCATGAAAATAACCTCCAGGATAGCCTCTCGACTCTGTTTGAAATCTTTCAGCCACTGCAACTTTATTTTGTCTCATTTCTGTCTTCCCCCTTTTAGTCAAGAAGGCTTTCTCAATTCCATGATGCCAGGTCCTGGCTCATTCCGGGAGTTCTGTCCCATGTTGCATGAGAGATTTACACCCCTGGGAGTCATGTCCCACGTAGCAGGGAGGGTAGGAGTTCACCTGCCAAGTTGGCTTAGAGAGAGAGGCCACATCTGAGCAGCAAAAGAGGTTCTCTGGGGGTGATTTTTAGGCATAATTTAAAGCTGGCTTAGCCTATCCTTTGCAGGAATAAGTCTTATAGGGGCAACCCCAAGATCAAGGGCTCAGCCTATTGATTAGGTTGTCCTCACTGCTTGTGAGAATAGCAGGAATTCTCCGAATGGGGAAGTTGAATATTTCCTTCTTTCTCCCCAGTCCCCCAAGGGGATTTTGCAAATACTTTTTTTATTCACTGTCCAAACTACTCTGGGATATATCAGGGCATCACACTAACCTGTACAAAGCAACAAGATCTCATGCCCTATTCAAGATTCCATGTACTTAACTGTGTTCAACTAAACTGACTATACAAGTTAAATTAGGTAATGCACTACCAAAATATAAAATTTTCACCAAATAAACATCTCTCCCCTCGGTCTCACACAGAAGTTGAAGATTTAAATATAGGTGATGTCATCCTTTACCCTGTGTTCTCATCTACCTTCATCCTATCCAGATCAGCTTCATTCATCAGATCCACCATTTTGCCACAGTTGCCATATCATTCTATTAATCGTATCTATCTGTCTGTCTATCTTTTCTGAACGCTTTAAAGCAGGTTAGAGTTTGTACTTCTCAAACACAGAATACTTCCTTGTACATTTCTTAAGAACAAGGATATTCACTTATCTAACCACCGTAAGTGCAGTTACCAAGTTCAAGAAATTTACCATTGATATAAAGCTTACATTCTGTATTGCAATTTTTCCTTATGTCCCAATAATGTCCCTTCAAACCTTTTCTCTCCCTTGTTAGATTGTCATTGTCACTTTAGTTTCCCTCTATTTTTTCTTAAATTGTGGAAACATATATACAACACAAATCTTCCCATCCCAGTCCCTCCCAAGCATTACCATTTAGTGGGATTAACCGCATTCCCAGTGTTGTGCTACCCTCACCACTGTCCATGACCAGAACTTCCCCTTTACCCCAAACAAAACCCCTGCACTCATTTCACATTAACTCCGAGCACCACTTGACTGTTCTCCCACAGCGTTCTTTAGGAGCACTTGGTGAGCCACTTTCTATACCAGGGCAAGTTCTAAGATGATGAATCCCTCAGATCACCACCAGACAGATTGAGCCGGACATCCATGCTCCCAGTGTGTGCATGAGGGTTACTCTGCTCCCTCTAGAACTGGGATCAGAGATCCAAGTAGGATCTTTGCTGAGCTGGTTGGGGTAAGGCCATCCTGGGAGCCAAGAGATCCTGTCGCTTTTAAGGAGCCTTTTTTCTTGATTTGGTACTTGCCCTGTTACTACAGTCCTTCAATTTTTTTTTTCTGGAGTTTTAAAAAAGATGGTTCTGCAAGTTTTTGGTGGTTATGGAACGCTTCTGTGTGAAGATAAATTTCTGAAGCCTCTTATTCCGCCATCTTGATCAGGGTTTGCCTCCAGCTTCTTTTTTTAAATATTGAGGTAGTTGTAGATCCAAACACAGGTGTAAGAAATAATACAGAGAGCTCCTTTGTATGCTTTGGCCAGTTTTCCCCAGTGGTAACATTTTGTAAACATTTATGACAATATCACAACCAGAATGGAGAAACTGATACAGTCCATCTTTCTTTTTTAGATTTCCCCAGTTTGACAGGTACTTGTGTGTGTGTATTGAGTTCTATACAATTTCATCATGTGTGTAGTTTTGTGTATCCACTATTACAGTCAAGATACCGAACAGTTTCATTACCACAAGGATCCCTTATGTTGAGTGGGAAAACGCTCACCTCCCTCCCAGTCGCCCCCACCCTGCTATCCCCTACCCTCAGCATTGTCTTTTAAACAGATTCTTCAAATATCTTTTTTAAAATAACCTTTTTATTTAGAAATAATTTCAAACTTACAGAATAGTTGCAAAAATAATATAAAACCCATACAGAGAACTCCAAAATACACCCACTTCCCAACCCATATCCACCAATTTTTAACATTTTGCCACATTTGTCAGAACATTCTTTCTATCCATCCATGTAGCTGTCTCTTTCTGTATCTATCTATCATCCGTCTATTTGTCTTTCTATTTTCTAAATATTTGAGAGTAGGTTGTATACATCAGACTCCTTGAATATGTAATAATACTTCCATATTTTTTCCTGAGGATAAGGATATTCCATTTATGTAATCACCTTAAATACTGTTATCAAGTTCAAGAACTTTAGCACTGATAGAAAGCTTACATTCTATATTCCTTTTTTATTCATATATCCCAATATTGTCCTTTGGGGCCTTTTTCACCTCCATTATTAGATCCAGTCCAGGATCATGTATTGCATTTAGTTGTTTTTTACTCTTTAGTTCTTTCTTATTTTTAGATTGTGGAAATATATACAACATGAACTTTCCCAACTCAGTCACTCCCAAACATACGATTCAGTGAGATTAATCACATTTGCAATGTTTTGCTATCCTCACCACCACCCTAAGCATAAACCCTGCAACCCGTTACGCAGTAACTCCCCATTCTTCCTCCCCTACCACTGTAACCACTAGCCTGTTTTCTCTCTGTGGATTTGCATATTCTGGCTATTTCATATAAGTAGAATCTTACAATATCTGTCCCTTTATGTTTGATTTATTTCACTTAGCATGAGATCTTCAAGGTTCATCAATGCAATAGCATGTATCAGAACGTCATTCTTTTGACAACTGAATAATATTCCATTGTATGAATATAACACATTTTGTTTATTCATTCATCTCTTGGTGGACTCTTGGATTGCTTCTACCTTTTGATTATTGTGAATAATGCCACTTTGAAAATGGTGTACAAATGAGTATTTGAGTCCATTTTCAGTTCTTTGTCAGAGATATCTGGAGGTGGGATTGCTGGATCATGTGGTAGGTCTATGTTTCGCTTTTTGAGGAGCCCCCAGTCTGTTTTCTACAGTGGCTGCACTATTTTACATTTCCACCAGCAATGTACTAAAGTTCCTTGTTCACTGTATCCTCACCAGCACTTGTTACTTCTGTTTTTTTGTTTTGTTTTTTAAATCCAAGCCATTCTAGTAGGTGTGAGGTGGTATCTCATTGTGGTTTTGATTTGCATTTCCCTAATGACCAGTCATATTGAGCATCTTTTCATGTGCTTATTGACCATTTATTTATTTTCTTTAGAGAAATGTTTCTTCAAGTCCTTTGTCCATTTTTTAATTGGTTTGTCTTTTTTGCCGTTGAGTTGTAGGAATACTTTATATATTCTAAATGTTAAACCCTTATCAAATATATGGTTTCCCAATATTTTCTCCCATTCTGTTGATGGTCTTTTCACTTTCTTGGAATGTCCTTTGATCCACAACATTTTAAATTTTGGATAAAGTTCAATTTATCTATTTTTTCTTTTGTTGCTTGTGCTTTAGGTGTAAAGTCTAAGAATCCATTGCCTAACAAGGTTCTGAAGATATTTCCCCATGCTTTCTTCTAAGGGTTTCATAGTTATAGCTGTTTTATTTAGATCATTAATCCATATTGAGTTAATTTTTATATATGGTGTAAGGTAGAAATCCCGTTTCATTCTTTTGCCTGCAGATTTCCATTTTCCCCGGCAGTGTTTATTGAAGAGTGGACTTGGCACTGGTCAAAATTCTCTTGTCCTATAAACTCACAACTTACCTAATAAAGGAGAAAAAAAATCATTTGATATAGATATGTAGGTTTATTTCTGCGCTCTCAATTCTGTTCTATTGGTTTACATGTCTGTCCTTGTGCCAGTGCCAGACTGTTTTGATTATTGTAGCTTTGTAATAAGTTTTTAAATTGCAAGTGTGAGTCCTCCACCTTTGTTTTTCTCTTTTAAAGATGTTTTTGGCTGTTCAGGGTCTCTTCCCTTTCCATATGAATTTGATGATTAGCGTTTCCATTTCTGCGAAGAAGGCTGTTGGGATTTTGGTTGAGATTGTATTAAATCTGTTAATGGATTTGGGTATTATTTACATCCTAATGATATTAAGTCTTCCAATCCATAAGCATGGATTATCTTTCCATTTATTTTGGTCTTTAATTTCTTTCAATAATGATTTGTAGTTTTCTCAGTATGAATTTTTTACATCTTTGGTTCAATTTATTCCTAGATATTTTGTTATTTAGTTGCTGTTGTAAGCGGAATTTTTTTTTATTTCCTTTCTTGGATTGTTCCTTGCTGCTCTGTAGAAACACGACTGACATTTGTGTATTGATCTTATACCCTGCCACTTTTTGTTTATAGAGAACTTGTAAATTCTTCTGAAATTTCTATATATAGGATCATGTCATCTGCAAATAAGGATAGTTTTACTTCTTCCTTTTCAATTTGGATGTCTTTTACCCAGCATTATTTTTGTTTTTGTTTTTTAATATTTTTATTATAAGCAATGAGCAAACATACAAACATTCTGGCACGGTTACAATCAATGGCTCACAATATCATCACATAGTTGTGTATTCATCACCATGATCATTTTTTTTGAACATTTGCAGCTCTCTAGCAAAAGAAAGAAAAAAGAAACAATTCATACATGCCATACCTCTTCCCATTCCATTTCATTGACCACTAGTATTTCAATCTACTCAATTTATTTTAATCTTTGTTCTCCCTATTATTTGTTTATTTCTTTTTTTTTTTTACTCATCTGTCCATACCAGATAAAAGGAGCACAGGCAGATGGTTTTCACAATCACATAGTCATATCAGCATTGTTTTTAATGGCTGCATTTTATCCCATCATGTGGCCATTCTACAATGTAATCAGCTAACACCTATTGTTGGACATTTATGCTGTTTCCAACTTCTTTTCTTACTATTGTAAATAGTTCTGCAGCAGACATCTTCAACTAAGTCTTTGCACCTATTCCAAAATTAGCTCTTTGCTATAAATTCCTAGAAGTGAAATTGCTGGTTCAAAGTCTGTACATTTGAAAAGTTTTTAGATAGATTTCCATATTGCCCTTTGACCAGGTCACATCCATCTACAGTCCCTCCACAGAACTCATCTTCACTTACCATATGATCTGGCTGCTTATAAAGGGTCAGACTGGAGTCAGCTGCTTCGTGGAAACTGTTCATATCCTTGTTACTAGTTGCTGTAAAAATTACAGTGAAAATATCCACCATCAGTGCCTGACACAGAGCAGCTAGCCAATAAATATTGGTGGAAATCAGATCTGAGAAAAAGGAAAAGGGAAGAGGTAAAAAATACAGAAGTATAAGAAGGGAGCTGGGTGGGGGAAGTGGCGATAGGAGCAGGAGTCCAGTTCAGGTCCTCCCGGACTCTTTCCTTGCCCTTCTCTTCTGCTCCCCATCTACACCCAAGCACCACATCCACCAGAAACCCAATAACCTCAATCATGCCAAAAGGACTCCTTATTGAAAGTTTTTCTCACAAGATTGCCATCCTGACCTCAAAAATAAATGCCGTTTGCTGTTCCCTGACTCTGGCTGGCCAAGAGGAGCCAAGGTGGGGGTGGGCGGCTGGGGCTTCCTCTGCCAGGACCTCAGGATTGAGTAGCCAAGGTCTCCCCCTGGCTCACGAAGGCCATCCTGCTGATGCAGCAGATCGTGAC
>PVIY010046568.1:0-18387 GCA_004026745.1 Myrmecophaga tridactyla | reverse complement strand
GGGGAACAAATGTTAAAATAAATTCAGTTTGAAATGCTAGTGGTAAATGAAGGCGAGGGATAAGGGGTATGATATGTATAATCTTTTTTTTCTCTATTATCATTTTATTTCTTTTTCTGTTGTCTTTTTATTTCTTTTTCTAAATCGATGCAAATGTTCTAAGAAATGATGAATATGCAACTATGTGATGATATTAAGAATTACTGATTGTATATGTAGAATGGAATGATATCTTAATGTTTTGTTTGTAAATGTTTTTTAATTAATAAAAAAAGTTTAAAAAAAAAGAAAGGACACTATGTACTAATAAAGGAACAATTAAACAAGAAGAAATAACAATCATAAATACTTATGCTCCATGCCAGAATGTTCCAAAGTACATGAGGCAAACATTGACAACATTGAAGAAGAAATAGACACTTCTCCTTACTACTAAGACTTCAATTCCCCACTTTCATCAATTAATAGAACATTTAGACAGAGGATCAATAAAGAAAAAGAAAATTTGAATAATATGATCAATGAAATAGATGTAACCAACAATTACTTAACATTATACTCCACAAAAGTATGATATACATTTTTCTCAACTGCTCATGGATAGTACCAAGGATAGACTATATACTGGGTCATAAAGTAATGACAGAGGGCTATAAAACTCACAAATATATGGAGGACAACAATACACTCTTGAACAACCAGTGGGTCAAGGAAGAACTTAAAAGTGTATTTGGTAAATATCTCAAGAGAAATGAAAATGAAAAAAAACATATCAAAATTTGTAGGATGCAGCCATGACAGTATTAAGAGGGAAAATGATTGCCTTGTTTGCCTAGAGCAAAAAAGAAATAATTTAAACTATCCAAACACAGGGAGCCCAGAATAAGAATGAAATACTTTAATCCTGTATAGCTTAATGTAATACCTGGGGACATCCCAGGGTTTATTAAGCAGCTATTCAAAAAGTAGTGCCAAAGTCCTTTGAGGGATGGGAAAAAAATTTCAGAACTATTAGGCTTTACTCCCAGGGAAACCCTGAATACTGTGACAAATATTAGGGATGCAAAAATCAACAGGCCAAACCCTTGATCTTGAGGCTTGCTCAGTGAAGCTTATGTATATAGTGGAGAACCTTAGCCTACCTATGGGTACGCCTTAGAGTCACTTCTGGAGGACCTCTTTTGTGCTCAGATGTGGCCCTTTGTTCTCTAAGCCCAACTCTGCAAGTGAAATCATTGTCCTCCCCCTTAAATGGGATATGATATCCAGTGATAAAATTTCCCTGTCAGTGTGGGAGATGACCTCTGGGGATGAGGCTGGCCATGGTGGCATGGAATCAACAATTCCCTCCTGACCAAGAAGGGGAAAAGAAGTATAACAAATAAGATATCAGTGGCTGAGAGGTTTCAAATACACTCAAGAGGTTGCACTGACTGTCACTCTTACACATGCTTCAGTTAGACATTACAACCTATCATAACTTGCCAAACCCCAACTAAAACCATGCCTGCCAATCTTTAAAATACCTATGATATTATATAAGATTCTACAAATGTCCCATGCATTAGGGTAACTGCAAAAACCTACAATCTCTGGGTGGGCCCCTGGACCAGATAAGTACTGATATGCAGAGGATTATCTTGATTGATACAGAAAAGACATTTAATAAAATTCAACATCCTCACATGATGTAAGCCTTCAAAGGATAGGAATAGAAGCAAAGTTCCTCAATATGATAAAGGGATTATATTAAAAATCCACAGCTAACATCATTCTCAATGGGGAAAGCCTGAAGCTTTCCCTCTAAGATCAAGAACAAGACATGGAGGCCCACTCTCCACATTGTTTTTCAACATGTCATTATACTCACAAACAGAGTAACTAGGTAAGAAAAATAAGTAAAAGGCATCAACATTGGAAAGGAAAAAGTATACAAGAGACCTATACTCAGAAAACTGCCAGAAATTTCTAGAAGTCATGGGTGACCTAAATCAATGGAAGGGCTGCCATGATCATGGGTTGGAACAGCAAATATAGAAAGGCATCAATTCTATAAAAAATATTTACAAATTCAATGTAATACCAATTAAATTCCCATCATCTTACATTGCACAAATAGAAAAGCCAATAACCAAATGTATTTGGATGGGAATAATGGCTCAAACAGCTGAAAATATCTAGTGAAAGAAAACTGCAGTTTTAGGTCCCATGCTACATGACATTAAAGCATACTATGAACCTTCAATGGTCAAAACAGCATGCTCCTGGCATAAAGACAGATATACTGACAAATTGAAGTGATTACAGTGTTCAGAAATATACATTTTCTCTATGGAATATTGATCATTGATAAAGCATTCAAGCTAACCCACCTGGGATAGAGTGGTTTATTCAATAATTAAGCTATTAAAGATACAAATAGATATGTTGTTAGATAGAGAAATGTGGAGTGAAGGATAATGGCACATGCAGTTTCAGAGAATCTTGAAAATAACAACTGTATAAACCCTGGTTATCTTTAGAGTTGTTAGGTAATTCCAAAAAGCAGCACATTCATGACAGGCACTTGTTACCTATGAGGTGCTCTGTGAGCATCCATCCTGATGTTGCTTCAGGGGAAATAGTGATGCCCAGTAGTGAGGAGCACAGGACCATCACTGGGGCTTTGTCTTGTCAGATCTCATTACCCCTGCATATTCTATATGTTCTGTTTTGCTTCTGTAAATGGAAGTGTTATTGATCCCTACAACGCATGATTTTTATACATATGCAAAAATTAAATACTATAATTTATCCAAGTACTAAAATCAGCATAATGACATAATAACATGTCATTTTTTCAAAACTGCTTTCATTGACTTTAAACTTACCCAGGGCACTCATTTCTCCTATGGGCACTGTACTCTATGCATGTATTCACCTCAGAATGTATTTAGTAACAGGAGGCCAAATAAACAGAGTCCTTCTCTCTGTTTAAAAAATGGAGTCCAGTCTCATCCCTGTGGAAATGGAGAGCACTTCCAGACCTGGGTTTCCTAAGTGTTCCCATTCAGTGCCTGAGACTCAGTGGAGACAATTTACCCTGGAGTTGGGATGAGTTGGGTTTTCCTTTTTTATTTCCCTTGTCTCATCTTATTTAGAGAGGAGATACTGAACATGTGAGTAAATATGATTAAATGTAACAGCTATGAAGGGGAGTTTTCCTGAACAATATGATTTGGTTTCTATAGTTTTTCAGTATGATGTACTACTGGACAAATCTGTATGAGGCTTGGAAGGGGTTCTGTGAGAAATTTATGCATAGTTTCTGGATTCAGCCTCAGTAGCTGCTTCATTAGTTGGATCTGCCAGCTCATGGAAAGGGAATGGGCTGAGTTTAACAAATTAACTCTGATGATAGAACAACTGAAATTGTAGGTTCTGAGGTCAATTCATCTTGTCCAGGTACTGTGCCAAGAAAATACTGTATCTGAAGTTAGCCAGCCTAAGCTCTGAGTACACTGCCAAGCACTATTGAGTAAAAAACATACCCTGTAAGGAGAAACCCATACACAATATTTCATGAAGGACTTCAAGTTCAGGGTTCAGCTGCAACTATCAGTCAGGATCCACTGGATGCACTACCTAAACCTAGAGGCAAGTGCAGTTTGGAGAAAAATGGCTGGGTCCTTGAAAGAGGTAGAGGCTTCTTCCACACTTTATAGTTCATCAAGGGAACATCATCTACTTATAATTCTATGCCAACCATTTAAGTTTCTGATTAGAAAAGATTGTTTTATTTGGAGAAAATAGTTCAAGTGAACACAAAACAGACTGTTATCTATGGAGGCAGAAATGAGTCTGCCAGTGTTCAACTCAGAGTGTTGTCTGTTGAGGCTTTTCCAATTAGTATCAGGGCAAAGATATGCTGGTTTGAAAGGATGTATGCATTTTAGACAGTCAAGTTTTAATCAAAATCCCATTTCATAAATGCAGAATAATCTCTATTCAATACTGTATGTTTGAAAATGTAATTAGATCATCTCCCTGGAGGTGTGATTTAATCGAGTGGTTGTTAAGCTGGATTAGGTGATGACATGTATCCCCCAATTTGGGTGGGTCTTGATTCATTTCTGAAGTCCTATAAAAGAGGAAACATTTGGGAGAATGAGAGATTCAGAGAGAGCAGAGAAGAATGACAAAGCCATGAGAAACTGAGAGCCCACAAGCCAGTGATCTTTGGAGATGAAGGAAAATGCCTTCTGCGGAACTTCATGAAACAGGAAGCCGTGAGAGAAAACTAGCCGACGATTCTGTGCTCACTATGTGCCCTTCCAGCTGAGAGAGGAACCCTGACTGTGTTCATCATGTGTTCTTCCAAATGAAAGAGAAATTCTGACTTTCATTGGCCTTCTTGGACCAAAGTTTTTTCCCAGGATGCCTTAGATTGAACATTTCTATAGATTTGCTTTAATTGGGACATCTTCTTCGCCTTATCATTGTAAACCCGCAATTCATTAAATTCTTTCCCTTTTAATAGCTACTCCATTTCTGGCATATTACATTCCAGCAGCTAGCAAACTAGAACAGATGTTGACAGGATTTCCTAATTAGGACACTCTTTTGGATTCAGGAAAGAGTCAGGAGAGGTGATTTCAGGCTCAGTAACCTATAAATCCTATTGGAATTCAAATCTGACTGAAAATTTGAATATAGATAACTTATTTTTTTATTTATTATTATTTTTTTTCACATAGGCAGGCACCAGGAGTTGTTCCTGGGTCTCCGGCGTTGCAGACAAGAACTCTGCTGCTAAGCCACTGTGGCCCACCCAGATAAATGACTTTTAGTCTTTAAAATTTAATGGAGTTTATGCTGCAGGTTTTCAAAACAGTTTGGGTCTGATAACCCCTGAGTTCCTTCCAATTTCCCTTTATGGAAATGGGAATATGTATTGTATGACTGCCCCTCCTCTGTATGTTAGCAGCAAATAAGTTATTCTGAGTTTTTCAGGTCCAGAGCCAGAGGAGAGTTTTGCCTTAGGACTGACCATGCCAGTAGCTGACTTTGCAAAGGACTTCTTCCTTCACGGATTATGTACTGGATTTGTCCTCTAGTCTCTCATCCCGCAGGTACCTTGGCTTGCTGGCCCAGGCCACACCTCTTGAATTTGCTACCCATTAACACCAACCCACTATTTTGGTCTTCATCAAACTCCAACCAGCCTAGGAATGATGTTGACAACTAAAATGGACATCCATATGGCAGAGAAAGGCTGGACTCACTGCAACCAAACGAAAATACCAATACCTAAGCCAAATGATAAATACCCAACAACACAGTCCAATTCCTGGTAAATAATTCCAACTTCAGGCACTTTAAAATCATGTTAAAGAGTCAATAATCGGGAGGATAAAAGGAATTTTTGGATTTGGAGTTTGGGTTTTGTGCTTTAACCTAGCATAATTAATAGTGACCTTGACCAAAGAAATGTCTTACCCAAAGAAGACAGATGGGGGATCTGAGGCACAACTTAGAATTGAGAATGATTATTCTAGTCATAATGTTCCAAATTGGGGATGCAATGAACCCTGTCAAATTGGCAGTGAATGTACCTGAAGGGTTAGAGTCCCACACTGTACTGTTAGATGAAAGGCAGTCTCAGCAAAGTCACCAAGAAGGAGGTGAGACCAAATAGTTTAGACAAAGCCTTTATTTCAGGGAAAGACAGTGTCACCCAGGCAGCATTTCAAAATAAAGAAAAAAATGGCTGCACTGAGTTAGCAGTGGGGATAGGGTTTTCAAGGCTTATAGGTAGGGATTTATGGGGCAAGGGTCTTGCAGGTCCCTATTGACTAGTTTTCAGAATGAAAGTCCAGGACAAGATGGCTTCACATGTGAATTCTACCAAACATCCAAGAAAGAATTAGTACCAATCCTGCTCAAACATTTCCAAAAAATGAAGTGAGGGAAAGCTACCTAACTCATTTTATGAAGCCAACATTCCCCTGAAACCAAAGCTAAAGATAATACAAGAAAAGAAAATTACAGACCAATCTCTGTAATGAATATTGATGCAAAAATACCAAAAAATAAATAAATAAACCCTTGCAAATCGAATCCAGGAGCACATTACAAGAATTACATACCATGACCGAGTGGGAATTATTCCAAGTATGCAGGGATGTTTCAACATAAGAAAATCAATTAATGTAACTCATCATATCAAGAAATCAAAGCAGAAAAACCACATGATCATCTCAATTGATGCAGAAAAGGCATTTGACAAAATTCAACAAACTTACTTGATGAAAGCATTTCAAATGATAAGAACGGAAGGGAACTTCTTCAACATGATACAGGGAATATATGAAATATTCAAAGCTAACATCATCCTCAGTGGGGAAAAACTG
The DNA here is from genome assembly GCA_004026745.1 of Myrmecophaga tridactyla. Classification (NCBI taxonomy): domain Eukaryota; kingdom Metazoa; phylum Chordata; class Mammalia; order Pilosa; family Myrmecophagidae; genus Myrmecophaga; species Myrmecophaga tridactyla. The sequence continues at coordinate 11,995 of PVIY010046568.1, read as the reverse complement.
AAAGCTTTCCCTCTAAGATCAGGAAAAGACACAGATGTCTACTGTCCCCACTGTTGTTCAACATTTTGCTGGAAGTTCTAGCCAGAGCAACTAGATAATAAAAAGAAATAAAAGGCAATCAAACTGGAAAGGAAGAAGTAAAACACTAACTGTTTGCAGATGTTATGTTACTATATGTAGAAAATCCTGAAAATCTATAGCAAAGATACTAGCTTTAATAAATTAATACCCCAAAGTAGCAGGGTATAAGATCAAGAAAATATAGTAAAATATCTGATAAATCTTATACAAGAAGGCGGTTTCTGAAGCTACTCACATCATTTACTTTCAAACAATGTATGAATGTCCAGTGATATTTAGGCTGTCAGTTGAAGGAAGACACAGGCATCCAATTACTTGCAAGGATGGACGAGGGCTCATTGATTATCTTGCTGGATTGACTTTGGATTACATATCCATTTAGTAAACTACCACTCAATATTTCCTTCCACTCTCCCTCCCTCAGAGTCAAAATTGAATTTTGATGTCCACCAGCCCCTCCCTGCATATCCTCCACACAGCTGTCTCCTCAATAACTTTTGTTTCATTTCTTTTTTTAACCAGTAATAGTTGTAAAATTTAATGATGTTAATTGATTTCACAATATCGTGCTACTACTTATTATCCATAATTTTTGTCACCAGAGGCACTAAGACTCACCCTCTTTCTCTCTTTATCACCCACATCTGAACAGGCTGTTATGAAAGCCCACATACAAGCACATAGTGCTTGCTCTAATGGCACTGGTGGGAAATTTAAAACTACTCTACATGGGACTATTCTCCTAGTCCCATCTTCAGCCACTATAAAGTCCCAAACCACAAAGTTTGTCCAACCAGTCCAGCCTTACTTATGTACAGTCTGCTGTACCTAGGAATCCCTTTGTATGTAATGAGATTTTTCTTTATTTCTCTTTTTGCATGGGCTGTATCATGTTTCTATGAGATGCCCACAAAAACTGGGAATAGATCAGAATTCCTGGAGGATTACCACCCCGAATGCAATGTCTTCTGTCTCTTACTTTGGATCATGACTTGGCTCTGCCGCCTGAGGACAAGCAATTCCATCTTGCTAGTGCCTACTGGCTTGCTGGTTTGAGTTGTAATGGTTTGTCTTCCACTGCTGAGATCTGATGAATCACTGTTAAATACTTAAACATTCCAAGTCAGAACTTCCATAATTCATTGATGATTAGGGATAAGAGTACTGAATTTACACTCTGCCTAAAGTGGCCCATGGCTGTTTTTGTGACCTAGATCCATCTTCAGGTTCAGTATGAATCTCGTGTCTTGATTCCAACATAGATTCTGATTACTGTAGTCTCAGAAGACTGACTCTTTCTCTATGAACATTTGTTTCTGTGTCACAATAAGGCACTGTCCTCTGATTCTTCAGACCTCTCAGTGGGAAGCCTAAAACATTTGTGACAATTGGATCCACTGACTGGTAACGTCTTTGGAGGAAGTGCCATCCCTATTTGAAGAAAAGGCAATATCAAAGATTTGGGTTGCTGTAGGCCATGGTACTAAAGGTGCAGCCATACTGGGTCTCTTCAGAATGCCTTTGCATTCAAAATGCCTCTGTATATTCACCTACTGTTGCTTCTGCTGCTGAAGATACCTCTATGACATCAGGATTCACAACAAAGGACATTTTTATAAACAAGTCATTAAATCCCATGGAGAAATCTCACTTCACATTCCATGGGCATGTCCCCTCTTAATCTATCCCCAAAGGCTTATAAATATTACAAACCATTTTGGAAATTACCAAATAATGTGATTCTTCTGCAAGTTTCCTTCATAGAGTAACTTATGCCTTTTTATAGAATGGAATCAATAATGGAAAGCCCATTAGGAATGCTAACCTGGAAGGAAATATACTTAACTATGCACACAGGCACATCTGTAGGAACCCAACTGAATGTTATAAGCTTAATTACCAAGTCCCATCTATACATTTAAACAAACCAGAGTTTATGGAGTAAGTGGTCCTTTTCTAATATCAATGGAAAAGGGTCAAAGTTCAGCCAAATATATAGTAATACTGATGACTATATTTCATAAAATATTGCCCAAATGTGATTGCATCATAGTTCAAAATTTAATTGAGTCCACACTTACACCAACATTTTTAACTGCTGAGAGAATATTGCACATCTATTTTATGTCTCTGAAATAAACCAATTTCCTTTATTATTGGTAATTGGAAAGAAATTCCATGACCAATGCATGCATCCATACATGTAGGATCATAATAAATTCCATAAAGCCAAACCTGCAAATAGCTTTAGCCGCAGCATTCATAATTGGAAAATCAAACCCTGAATCTTATTTGTTTTCACCAATCTGATTCTTATCTTGTGAGTTATGGACACCCTGTGGATGTATTTACCTCCTGAGGCCCCAAATGTAGGACTCCCAACCCCCATGTAAAGACTTGAAACTTACTTTTTTGAACCACCACTCTCAGATTCTCTATTATTGGAAGAATTTTAATTACTTTTTCATTTTATATGTATCTTGATTAATCCAAATGTGAAGACAGGAATGCATGATGCCTGTCAATGCTTCTTCAATATGGAAGAAGCAAATATTTGTATTTCTGAAATTAAACATGTTTTCTAATCTCCTGATGCTTCCCAATATTTATGAACAAAATATAATAAGTATATATTTGTGTTTATTTTCTTTCTGCACTTTGATGGATATGAGCACACATATCTGACTGCATCACAAAGATAATCCATTTCCTTTATGGATCTTGTCTGGTTGAGTCTTTATAAATAAAAACACAGCATCTTGCCTGTTTGAATTCACAGGGAATATGAATCATCTATATAGGAAAGATAAAGAAAGGCTAGGATAGGAGTCTGTGGGTGGCACTAGGAACCCCTGCAGACTAACAGGAAATACCATCTCCTCTGAAATTGTCTTTTTGCAGAAAAACAGCCAGAGCTGAGATCCAACCAGGATTTTCACTGAAGGACAACTTGGCTATGCCTCTGTGCTCTCCATGCACAGTAATACATGGCCTGTGTCTTCAGGATCTTTGGCCATTCCCTGGGGGATGATGAATCCAGGCTACACATATTCCAAATGTACTTAGTGACACCCCATAGAAGGTGCAGGTTAGGGTAACTGTCTGGACAGGTTTCAGCCACCTAAGACCCATCCAGTAAAATATTACATGAGAAAAAGCCCCCGCAGACAAAGCAAAAGGAGGAGATGAAGCTGCTTCAGAGTGCTGAATCCTTTCATCTCTGTGTGATATCCTGGACCACAGTACCTACAGAGAGTGACTATGAGCTTTAGGACATTGGAACAAAGCCTGTCCACTTTGGAGCCCAGGTGCCATGCATGCAGTATGATTTTTCAGCTTTTCAATCAAGAAGAAGGGGGAGTTGGGGAAGATATGCATTCATCTTATACAGTCCTGATACCTATGGACTTGGGTTTTCAAATAAAGTAAAACACAATGTCTACGTTTGGGGAATTGTGTCATTAGGCCTCATCCCTCTTGTATTGATCTCCAGGGATAGACAATCCATCCCTTTCAGCACTAAGTTCCTGATACTCATGGATTCTCATAAATGGTCTGTGAATTGGAAAGGTTAAGTGTTTGAGTCCCCTGTTGCAACAGCCAGGATGCTTTAGTAGGATGTCATTACCAGGTGCCCTCACACTTGTCATTCTTGTTATGGAGGAGTGAGTAAGAGAACAAGACAGGCATCATCCATTCCTGTCTTCACAATTACAGGCATGTGTTGTGGAGAGGAGCAGGAAGTTATCCCTGTGTATTTCATTCTAAACTTTCTTTGATCAGAATATGGGGAGCAACTGTTAAAATAGGATCAGATCAATCCACAGCTCATTTGTGTTTGTGGTTTAAGGAAGTGAGTTCCAAGCTGTGTAGTCCTTAACTTGTTCTGCTGACTATGTGTACTAAGATGTTTGCATTGCTGTAGGAAGAGTCCATGATTGTCTGTCCTTGTTACTGTACCTCCATTCAGACTTCCTAAGAGACAGTCAAATGCATGTCTACTTTTCTTCCTTCAATGCCATGATGAAATACAGGTGTGGAAATCTGGTATGGAAGATTGTCAAGGTAACTAATGGCTGATTTCAAGTTCTTCCCCGGCCTCAGTCTACACATGTTCTGGAGATGTTTTCTGAGCTAGTTTATGCCCCCCCCATACTGACCATTCTGAGCTCTGTGACTTTAAACATTAATTATTGGATTATTTTAGGTTTGAGCCTGACGGTTTCTAAAGGCCCAGACCATGGACCAAAAAAAAAAAAGAAAGAAAAAAGGAAACTATTTATCTGCACTGGATGGTAATGCTTTAAACCAAAATCCTAAGGGTCTGCACCATGATTCTTCTAAAGGCACCTGCAAGGTCTTCATAGAGCTCCTCTGTTTTCCTTAGATATTTCTAGCACCATGAAATCTGCTTGATCATTTGGCAAAGTGGCACAGAAATTTGCAGAGCATTCTGCCCCCTTCACAGAGCCTCCTCTTGTTCTGGTCCCCACTCAAATCTAGCAGCATTTCTGTTCATTCGGTAAATTTGCCAGAGTACCACACTCCAATGAGGAATATGGTTTCTCCAAAATTCTAATAGGACAATTAGGTGCTGTGCTTCATTTAGGTTACAGTAGGAGCCTATTGCCGCAGCTTATTCATCACATAGAGGGAAAGATTCAAATGAACCACATCAAGGGAAACCAAGAAATTTCAGTGAGGTGGAAGGCCCCTGTGTTCATGCTGGATTTATCTCCCAGCCCCTGACATGCAAATGCCTTAATAATAAATCTAGAAGAATTGATAATTCTTGCTTACTAGATGTGATGAACATGATAATTGACCAGAGTGATGTCTTGTGGGAGAGAGAAATGATCAGGATCCCACAGAAAAAAATCATGACATAGGGTTGGAGGGTTGACATACCTCTGAGGTAGGACAGGGACAGTATAATGAATAAAAGGCATTATTGGGCACTTCCAAGAAGATGGCTGAATAGAGTAATGTAGGGTTACCCCTCCTTCATGGAAAGGATAAGAGGGTGACTGCGATGACAATTTGGGAGTGCAGCTGACCTGGGATAGGTTTCAGCAACACATGGGGCAGCCCTGGTTGCAGTAACTGAGGAACTGAGAGGGATAAAGCTGGAGCCTGGCACTGAGGCATGGAGGGGTGGAGTAATGGAGCTGGTGAGAATGCAGGGACCAGAGCCCCAGACTAGTAATTAAGTTAAGCCACGTCCTGGGCTTCTCTACCCTCACCAGCACAACCCCATGACCAGTGACTCACATCACACCCTATACACCCAAACCTCATCACCCACTCCCCATTGCCCATGTTCTATGCACACCCAACCCCCACCAGCACCCAGTGCACTTACCTGTCCCACAGACCCACCCCTAGTGCAGCCCAACCCACCTCTCCTGCACTCCCCTCCCAAGCACTGCTTCCACCTCCCTGTTCCCTTAAGGCTGTTGCCAGCCCATAAAGGCAGTGGGCACTAACCTCCATACCTAGGCTACACTTGCTTTCCCCACCCATACTGTCACATAGCCTCACTCTGTACCACCTGAACACTGCACATCCATTTATGGCACTCCCAGGTGCACACCTGTGCACAGGCACCCAATTATGTCATTCTGCTCTGAGAACCTCATTTTACAGCAGGTCTAGAACCATGCATGCACATGGCCTTCAGCCAAACTTCTTACCCTGAGAAAGTGCTGACCTGCACAGCCAGCTCACTTCTGCCTCCGGTTCACAAAGAATAACACCAACCTGCTGCCACAACTCTGCACATGCACACAAAGGGTCCCATGCCTTAGACCAGTGCACACCAGGGTTCCAGTCCCAGACCAGTGCACCTGCACAGATACATCCTCCTTGGCCACTGGATGCCGACATTCACAAGCATCAGTGTAACACCCCCAACCTGTACTTATACCTGCCCTGAAATGAATCATCGCACTGAGTGCCTCACCCTGTGCTCTGCTCCCTGCTGTACAACCTTCATACAAACACCAGGCCTTAGACTACTGAAAGAAATCAATTCCCAAAGTAAGGTGATCAAGATATTTACATGACACAAAGACAACAGAAGATCACTAAGCATATCACAATGGAGACAGATGTAGCCCTGTCTAATGACCAATGTAAACAGCAGAGGAGACACAGATATTCGCAGAACTAAAAATGGCATTCCTGCAACTCCTCTCAATAAAATAAGTGGGATAGCAAATGACATAAAGCCAATCGAGAAAATAGTAGATGACCATAAATAGGAATTTGGAAAGATAAATAGAAAAATAGAAGATATCATGAATATTCAAGACTGTTGAGCAAAGTAAAGCATATTAGTGGCACACAACAACAGATCTGAAGAGACAGAAGAAAGAATAAATGATATAGAGGACAGGATAATTGACTTTGAAGAGTCAAAAGAGCAAATAGTAAAAAATGTGGAAAAAATTTCATGGGAACTCAGTGAAATGATAGACAAAACAAAGTGGACAAATATAAGAATCACTGGTGTTCCAGAAGGAGAAGAGAGGAGTAAATGGCTAGTAAAAATAGTTGAGACTATAATGATTGAAAACTTGTCAACCCTCATAAAGGACATAAATATACAAGTCAAAGAAGCCCAATGAACTCCATACAGAAAAAATCCAAATATGCCTTCCCCAAGGCACATACAAACCAGTCTGTCAAATGTTGAAGAGAAGCCAAAAATCCTGAAAGTGGCATAAGAAAAACAGTCTACTATACACAGAGAAAGTGAAGTAAGATTGAGTTCAGACTACTGAACTAGCACCCTGGAGTTGAGAAGGCAGTGGGATGATATATTCAAGATACTGAAAGAGAAAGACTTCCAGCCAAGAATTCTGTACCCAGCCAAATTGTCCTTCAAAATTGTGGGAGGGATTAAAGTTTTCACCGACAATGACGTCCTGAAAGAATTTGTCAACAAGTGACTGGTCCTACAAGAATATGAAAAGGAGATCTGCTAGCTGAAGAAAAAAAGACAGGAGGACATCTGGAGGAAGAAACAGAATTGAAGCATACCACTAAGGATAATTTAAAGAATACAGAGAGAAAGAAGGAAAAGAATACTTTGATCTAACACATAAAATAAAATAAGGTAAGATGATGGAATCAATTAAGACATTTTCACTAATAACTTTGAATGTTAATGGACAAAATTTACCCATGAAAAGATACAGATTGGCAGAACAGATTAAAAAGCATAATCTAACTATATGCTGCTAAAAACAGGCTCACCTTAGACATGTGGATACAAATAGATTGAAAATGAAAGGATGGAAAAAGATTTTCCACACAAGTTGTAACCAAAAGAAAGCAGGAGAAGCTCTAATAATATTGCACAAAATAAACTTTAAATGTAAAAATATCATAAGATACAAAGAAGTACATAATACAATAATTAAAGGGTCAATTCACCAAGAAGAGGTAACAATCATATATTGGTATATATGTTATTTTGTCACAAAAATAGAAGGAAAAAATTCGATTGTGATAATAAAGCAACATTTAAGCCCTCTAGCCTCCTATATTCTGGAGGAGCTAGAAACAAAAATATGAGAGGATTGTATGGTAGCCCATGACAAACTCTGGGATCTGTCTTGTAACCACTTGTCAAAGAGTGTTTTGGAACTACTGCCTTTTTTATTTCTTTGCCTTGTATATATAGGAAACAGTACAAAAAATAAGTTTAATAAAACTCATTATTGAAGACTTGGCTGTTTGGGGTCAGAGCCTTAAAGCCACAGCGTTCACTGGGCCTCTTCAAAATGCCTTTGCAAATTCACCTACTGCTGCTTCTGCTACTGACCATACCTCCTCTCAGGAGTCACAATGAAGGACTTTCTTTTAATGAAAAACAAACTAAATATCATATAGAAGCCTCAAATCATTTTCCTTGGGTGTATCTACACTTAATCTTTCTAAAGCTAATGAATATTAAAATATTTTAAAATTATTTGGAGGAAATTTCTGAACATTGTGTTTCTTCTTCTTTTTCCTTAAAAGGAAAAATTACCATATTGTGTGGAATAGGAAAAATATTGGAAAGCCCATGAGGGAAGCTAACCTGGAAGGAAATGTATTCATATAGTCACATACTCATGTCCATAAGAGCCCCACTGAGTGTATTATGGCACAATGACCAACTTCTTTCTAAATATTTAAACAAAAGAAATATTAGGGACTAAATGGTCCCTTTCTGAGAACCAATGGACCACAAAAAGGTGAATTATCAGTTTAATATAAAACACTACTGATGATTTTTATTGATCCATTGTTTCCCATATGTGATTGCATCATAGTTCAAAACGTTATTTAGTCCAAATCTAAACCAACAGCATTTTCAACTACTGAGAAAATGTTCCACACCTACTTCATAACTCTGGAAATTGACCAATGTCCTTAATTATTGGCATTTCGCATGAAACTCCATCATCCCTGCACACAGCCATACACGAAGGATCACCCAGATGTAGAGACCACTTCCACTACAAGAGATCCTGTTTCACGGAGTTCCTGTGTATATGTGTCCATGTTATTAAAGTAAATATGAGACAGCAACACACATATGCTAAGATGCCTAGCTGAATCATGGATGTGCTTAAGACAAAAGATTTTAACATCAAAGTAAAAGATTCACACATTCACAGCACATAGTCTCCCTGTTTAACAGAAAAGATATGGTACCTGCACTGCTTGGGCCAGTCAGGAATTAGAATTCAAGGGCAATGCAACAGGCTAAATAATAAGCACAAATTATAACCGGGTTCTTACACAAGGAATATATGAATATTAACTATGGGACATGAGGGACTCTGTAGGTGTGATTTAAGGAGGATCTTGAGATGAGATTCTCCTGGCTTTTGAGGCAGGCTCTATGTGTAACTACAAGTATCGTTATAAATGGATGACAGGGTTATGGGTTTCCAGGTGAATTACAAAGCAAGATGACTATTGAAGCAAAATATTCTACTACTTGTTTCAAGGATGGTTAAAGGTACCAGTAGCCAGGGAGTTACAGGATTTGATTTTCAGAAGCAGAAAAAGGAAAAGAAACAGGTACTTCCTAGAGTATATGGAAGCAATACATCCCTACTGATACATATATTTTGGTCCAGTAAATCTGATGTAAGAATTCTTAATATCCGAACTATGGAAGAACAAACATATGGAGTTTTCTTTTTTTTTTTTTAGTTTGTCATTGTCACTTCAATCATAGGAAACCCATGCTTTCTGGGAGTTGTACAGCACATTATCATTTGTTTTCCACAATACTCCCTGTTGTCTGATACCCATAAGTATGCACTTAGGGACATTATGGCCCAAGGGTGTGTCCCACTCTGGGGATTTATTGTCAAGGATAAGACAAAAGAAAGGATAGTACTGAACAAAACTGTGCTTGAACCAAATACACTTGTCAGTTTGTTATATTGCTATTGTTTTCTCATACTTTCTCTGCCTCACTAGAATTTGGTGATTTCAGAGAAGCTGGGAAACATAAAGGTTAGTTGGATTTTATCAAAACATAGATTGCATTCCAGTTCAGTTTTTATTTTAAAAATCGTATACACCCTGGGGTGTTAATCTCCCTGGTGACATAGGATGGAACTCCCAGGATGAGGTGGATCCCAGCATCAAGGAAATGAGAAGAACTTCTTGATCCAAAATTGGAAGAAATAAATGAGAGTGGTATATTTCCTTGCAATTCTTTGTCATTTGACATGAGAAAATGTACTTCACAAAATCAGATGAAAGGTTATTTTCACATGCATCCATATCCAGAACTAAGGACAGGGAATTACGTATATGCATGTGTTTCTACATTTCTACAACTCAAATATACACACATATTTACAGATGGATTTAGTATTTAAAAAACACGTAGAAAAAACTCTACTTTGACTGAATCTGCGGTAGATCATGGACATGCTTAGAAAAGACATAGTCCTCATGATCTGGGGATTACAGATTGGGAAATAAGAAGAAGGAACCCAAGGCAAGGCCCAGAATTCTTTCCCAGTCCCTCTCTGCACTTGCCCTGGTGCCCTCATCATTGTTCAGAATACCATGAAATTTTACTTATTATCAATTATCATATTCTATTGATTTCAAAAATTATAGTGATTCAATTGATGGACGATAATTCAACCTTGCATCTCTAGTATAAATACCAAAATCTTTATGATGACTGATTATTTTTATTTTTACATTTTTATATGTTACTCTATTTTTCTATCTTGTGTTTGGTCTAGGATACTGTTCCCATATTCAGAAGAGGTATTGGTATGTTATTTTATTTTCTTCTGATGATCCTTTCTTCCTTTAAATTCGGCAAACTATGGGTGTTGTATAATGAGTCGGGAGGTGTACTTTTCTTCTATTTTGTGGAAAATTTTCCCAAATTAAGAAGGACAGTGGTTCACTTCACTTTTTTTTAACTTTTTTTATTAATTAAAAAATTAACAAACAAAACATTAAGATATCATTCCATTCTACATATATAATCAGTAATTCTTAATATCATCACATAGTTGCATATTCATCATTTCTTAGAACATTTGCACCGATCTAGAAAAAGAAATAAAAAGACAACAGAAAAACAAATAAAATGATAATAGAGAAAAAAGTTATACAAACCATACCCCTTACCCCTCGCTTTCATTTATCATTAGCATTTCAAACTAAATTTATTTTAACATTTGTTCCCCCTATTATTTATTTTTATTCCACATGTTCTACTCTTTTCTTGATATGGTAGATAAAAGGAGCATCAGACACAAGGTTTTCACATTCACAGAGTCACATTGTGAAACCTATATCATTGTGCAATCATCATCAAGAAACATGGCTATTGGAACACAGCTCTACATTTTCAGGCAGTTCCCACCAGCCTCTCCACTACATCTTGAACAACAAGGTGATATCTACTTAATGCATGAGAATAACCTCCAGGATAACCTCTCAACTCTGTTTGGAATCTCTCAGCCATTGACACTTAGTCTCATTTCACTCTTTCCCCTTTTGATCGAGAAAGTTCTCTCAATCCCTTGATGTTAATTTTCAGCTCATTCTAGGGTTTTTCTCAGTCCCTTGATGCTGAGTCTCAGCTTATTCCAGGATCTCTGTCCCACATTGCCAAGAAGGTCCACACCCCTGGGAGTCACGTCCCACGCAGAGAGGGGGAGGGTGGTGAGACTGCTCATCCTGTTGGCTAGAGAGAGAGGCCACATCTGAGCAACAAAAGAGGCTCTCTTGGGGGTGACCCTTAGGCCTAAATTTTAAGTAGACTTGATGTATCCTTTGTGGGGTTAAGTTTCATATAAACAAATGCCAAGTCTTGGGGCATAGACTATAGCTTTGGTTGTCCACACTGCTTGTGAGAATATCAAGAATTCAACTTGGGGAAGTTGAATTTCTCCCCACTTTCACCATTCCCCGAAGGGGGCTTGCAAATACTTTCCCAGTCACTGATCAAATCACTCTGGAATTCATCAGGGCATCACTCTGGACAAACCAACAAAATCTCATGTGCTACCTGAGATTCCAAGTACTTATGACATTCAATCAAACTATCGACATGAGTTATATTAGGAAATGCTCTAGTCAAAATATAAATTTTGTAACAAATAAACATTTTTTTGCTTTAGTCACACACATAAGGTGACATTTTAAAGTATTATCATCTATTTTCAGCACCCTGCGATAATGACATTCCTTTGTTCTTCCTCATGCAAAAACATTTTTAAAATTTGTACATTGTACATTTCACTATTATTATACACTCTAGGAATTCCTAGATTGTATCATCTCGATCTTTAACATCTATCTTTCTTTCTGATTTCAGTTATGTCCCCAGCCCTCCTCCCTCTGTCATTCTCACATGCAGCTTCAT
>PVIY010046567.1:0-18387 GCA_004026745.1 Myrmecophaga tridactyla | reverse complement strand
TGATTATCTTTTAAAGATAAATGTGATGAAAGAAATGAAATAATTTACATCGAAGATGATTGTTTTATATGGTATTTTGGACAGAAGGTCAGGTATCCCTTTTTACCTTATGTAGTGTGTGGATATATATATAATTGAAATTTCCATTGCCTCCTTTTTGACAGCATAATATAAGGTGCTTTTACATACATCTCTTAGTTCCTCATAAGGATTTAAGAGGATCATTTAATGAGGGATGTTGTGACTTGCTTGAAGGCACATGCCTATTTGACATCCTGTTAAAAGTGGTAGTAGACTGGAAGCTCTGTGAAAGTAGGGAATGATGGCTATTTTGTTCTTCCTCTCTCCAGCACTTAATACACCACCTGATACAGAGTATAATATAAATATTTATGAACTATTTAAACTCTTACATATTTATTTACATGTAAATAAGTACAGCCTTTTAAAAAGCAACACTTAGCATTTTTTTGTAGTTAGATAGCTCCTGCAACTGATGTGCTCAGAAAATATTTTTGTGGGAGAGTCATTAATTTGAGATCGACCTTACAGATATCCATCCCTTTACCTTCTTTTAAGGATAAGGATATTTTCAGGTTGATTAAGAAATTAATCTTGACTAGATTCCTTTTCCTGTATACATTTCTTCACTGGCAAGACTGTGGTGTGTTTTTCTGTGTGTGTGTGTGTGTGTGTGTGTGTGTGTGTTTGCTTGCTTATATAATGGGCTATCATTTAAAAAGGGAACATACTGGTTAGTTGGTCTTTGGTTATATGGAATGCTGTTTTTTTTTCTGCTATGCTTAAAAATCATATTTAGCAAGGGGCTAATACAACTATATGCACAGGAGAGATCCTGGAATGACATGGTTGGAAATACTAATACTGGCTAATTTTTGTGTGGTGGGACAATGTAACTGTTTTCTGCTTCATTCTCTTGTAGTTTCCAAGTTTTCTATAATGAGCATGCTTTAATTTTATAATTGGGAAAAATTGTTGTTTTAAAGTGCACTTTAATGACTAGTTTTCATTGAGTGTCTTGTGAAGGTTTAAGTCAGTCACCAGTGAGAGAGTGGGTAGTAAACTGTTCCTGTTCATAAACTGTTCCAGCAGCTGTCAGAAGTGTTACTGGAGGAATGGGACCGACAAGCTGAATTGAGCTTTCTCATTGTAAACTTTGCTATAACTGGAGATTGTCTGGGCTTTGATCACAGTAAAACACAAGAGGACCTCCATCTAGTTTTTATTTTCCTAATGAGCTGTTTGAGATTTATGAATAATGTCTTTAAAAAATTAGATTTCATGAAATCTGCAAACATTGGACTCCGTCTGAACCCATTTCTCCTGTTGACTTGCCATGTGAACTTGTCAAGTTCTGTAGTCTTTTTTTGGTGTGTATGTTTAAAATATCAAATGGAGTTATTGAACGCAGATGTGATGTGGATTTGGTACACATATGTATTGGGTACTGGTGGATATTTAGGCAGACAACTTTTAATATGATAGTTGCATTGGATGAAGATGTGGTGTTAATAAGGTGGGGCAAAATGGTGGCATAGGGAGGTGTAGAATTTAGTTCATTCTATAAGGCATTAGTAAATAGCCAGGGATTGTCTGGAACAACTGTTTGGGAGACTCCCATGACCAGACACACATTGTACACCAGTATGGAATGGGTGAAAGGGCTGAGATCACAGTGCAGAACTGGCAAGAACCAGAAAAACAAGAGTTGAAGAATTTCTGATGAAATAGAAGCTATGCTAGAGGTCTAGAATAAGTTGAACTGAACATCAAAGAACAGATAACAAAGCCAACTAATAAGAAAACCCTAGGTAAAAGAGAGAGAATGAACTCAAGAATAAACTAGTCAAGGAAATTAGATGCGTAGACACTAGCAGAAAATCATGAGTCATACTAGGAAGAGTGAAGATATGGCCCAGTCAAAGGAATAAACTAATACTTCAAATGAGATATAGGAGGTGAAACAACTAATTAAAGATGTTCAAACAAATCTTCTTAAATAAAAAGTCAGATCAACAAAGTGAAGGAAAATATGGCAAAAGAGATGAAGGCTATATAGAAGCACTATGTGACCATACAGAAGAACTCAAAAACTTGGGGAAAAAAAACACATTGCAGAGCTAATGGGAATGAAAGATGCATTAGAAGAGATGAAAAACACAACGGAGACATACAACAGCAGGTTTGAAGAGGCAGGAGAAAGGATTAGAGAACTAGGGGATAAAACATCTGAAATCCTACACACAAAAGAGCAGATAGGGAAAAGAATGGAAACATATGAGTAGGGTCTCAGGGAATTGAATAACAACATGAACTGTATGACTATACATGTCATCGAAGTCCCTGAGGAGAAGACAAGGGAAAAGGGACAAAAAGAAAAATGGAGGAAATAATCACTGAAAATTTCCCAGTCTTATGAAAGACATAAAATTACAGATCCAAGAAGTGCAGTGAAAACCAAACAGAATAGATCCAAATAGATCTACTCCAAGACAATTATTAATTAGATTGTCAAATGTCAAAGATAGAATTCTGAAAGCAGCAAGAGAAAAGCAATCCAGCACATACACAGGATGCTTGATAAGACTATATGTAGGTTTCTTAGCAGAAACGATGAAAATGAGAAGGCCGTGATATGATATATTTAAGATACTGAAAGAGAAAAACTGTCAATCAAGAATTTTATATCCAACAAAACTGTCCTTCAGAAAATGAGGGAGAGTTTAAAATATTGTCAGACAGAGTTTCTGAACAGACCTGTTGTATAAGAAATACTAAAGAACTCTACGAGACAGATAGGAAAAGACAGGAGAGAGAAGTTTGGATAAGAGTGTAGTGATGAAGACTATCAGTAAGGGTAAAAAAATAGGAAAAAAAAAAAGATATGACATATAAAACCTGAAAGTCAAAATGGTAAAAGAAAGTACTGCCTTTTCAGTAATAACATTAAATGTTAATAGATTAAACTCCCCAAGTGGAAATAGACTGGCAGAATGGATTAAAAAACATTCTATATGCTGTCTACAAGAGAGTCATTTAAGACCCAAGGACAAAAAAGCATTTAAAGTGGAAGGTTGGAAAAGATATTTCATGCAAACAACCAGAAAAGAGCAGGGTAACTATACTAATATCAGAGAAATTAGGCTTCAAACTTAAAACAATTAAACGATACTCTAACAATAAAAGTAACAATTCATCAAGAAGACATAACAATCGTAAATTTGTATGCATTGAGCCAAAGTGCCCCCAAATACATGAGACACACAGCAACAATACTCAAAGGAAAAGTACGTATCTCTACAGTATTAATTGGAGACTTCAATACACTGCTATCATTTGAAATGCTAGTGATCAATGAAAAGGATCAGTAAGGGGTATGGCCTGTAAATTTTTTTTTTTTTCTGTTTGTTATATTTTTCTGTTGTCTTTTTATTTCTTTTTCTGAATTGATGCTAATGTTCTGGGAAATGATCATGATGATGAATATGCAACTATGTGATGATATTGTGAATTACTGAGTGTATGTGTTGGGAATGTTTGTGTTTCTTGTAATTTTTTTTAATTAATAAAAAATTAAAAAAAATAAAATAAAAAAATAAAAAAAAGAAAAAAATACACTGCTATCAACAGTGGATAGAACATCTAGACAGAGGATCAATAAAGAAACAGAGTTTGAATAGTATGACAAATGAACTAGACTTGACAGACATTTACAGACCATTACACCCTACAACAGTAAAATACATGTTTTTCTTAAGTGCTTATAGATCATTCTATGCATCTGTAAGACAGAAAAAGTCGTGATGCATGCAACAATGTGGGTGAACCTTGAGTCATGTTGAGTGAAATTAGCCAGAAACAAAAGGACAAATATTTTACTATAATGTGAACTAACAATAATGAGCAGACTTTGAGGGTTAAAGTTGAGAGCCAGGTTATCAGGAGATAGTAAAAGGGTAGAGATTGGGCATTTGATGCTGAAGGAGTACAGACTGTTCAACAGGATTGATTGTAAAGATCCAAAAATGGATAGCACAATATTGTCTGATGGTGGCATGATATTCTAAGTATAATGAACAAAGGTGAATGTGAGTATTGTTGAAAGAGAAAGACTGGGGGCATGGGTGTGACACCAGAAGGAAAGATAGAAGATAAAAACTTGGATTGTATAATAACTTAGTGAAACCTAGAGTGTACAATGGTGGTGATTAAATGTACAAATACAAGTTTTTATATGAGAGAGAACAAATGAAAGTCAGCATTGCAAGGTATTGAAGATGGGATGGTATATGGAAAAAATACAATCAATGGAAACTAGGGTCTGCAGTTAATAGTAACATTGTAATATCCTTTCATTAATTGTAACAAAGGCAATGTACCAAAGCTAAATGTCAGTAAGAGGGGGATGTAAGGGAAAGGTATAGGATTCCTGGTGGTGGTGGTGTTGCTCATTTTTATTTTTTTATTCTTAAATTTTTTTCCTCTTTGCAGAAGAGATGGAAATGTCCTCATATTGATTGTGGTGGTGAATGCATAACTTATGTGATTATACTGGGAGCCATTGAATGTTTACTTAGGATGGTTTTTGTGGTATGTGAATAAACTTTTAAAAATAAACACAAAGATATAAGTGCTGGAGAAAATGTGGAGAGACAGAGATACCTATTCACTATTGGTAGGGAAATAGAATGGTGCTGCCCCTCTGGAGGGCAGTCTGATGGATCCACAGGAGGCTAAATGTAGGATTGCCATATGGTCTTGCAACCCTGTTACTAGGTATCTATTTGGAAGAACTGAAGGCAGGGACACAAATGGACATTTGCACACTAGTGTTTATGGTAGCAGCATTTCATGATTTGCAATGGAGGGAGGTGGCCTAAGGGTACACCAACTGATGAAGGGAAGGGCCAGCTATGTGGTGTATACACACAATGGAACATTGAGCAGCTGCAGAAAGAATGAAGTTGTTTGGCATGCAGCTAGGTGAATGAGCTTTGAGGACGTTATGTTGAGTGAAATAAGCCAGAAACAAAAAGACAAATATTGTAAAGCTAATATGGTGTGCAAACTCTGAGAATTGAACTCGAGAGCATAGGTTATCCGGGGATAGAACATGGGCAGAGGTTGGGCAATCAATGATTAAGGATTATGGAATGTTCAATTAAATTTATTGTAGAGGTTCCTAGATTGAAAGCTTTAAAAGCAGTCACATCTATTCTTGAGCTTTAACTATTACTTTTAAATTTTGAGATGCTAGAGCTCTTTCTATATAATCTTATCTTTCTTTGGAACTCTTGGTGTCTTTGTGACACCTGAGACTCAGAGTTAAGACTTCTGCAGCTGTGAAAGCTGCATAACCCCATAACAGCAGCTATTCAAGAAGCTAAAAAAGAGATAAGACTTAAATTAGAGATGTGAATGAAGCTTGTCTGGTTATGACTAAGGTAAATCAGAATGCAGAATAAAGGATGATGTTGGCTAAGTTTTAAAACTTCAACTTCTGTATGAGAACAAAGAAAGAGATGTTTATTTGGTACAAAATTTATATTTTCTATAGCATGCTAATTTAACCTGTATGGTCTGTTTATTCAAATAACATAATTATATGGAACCATGAATAGGGAATGAGATCTTGTTATTTTTTTACAGGTTAATGTAATACCCTGATACATCCTAGAGTTATTTGGGCAGAAAATAAAAAAAGTATTTGCAAAGTTCTCTTGATGGACTGGGGAAAGATGTGGACATATTAAACTTCCCCATCTGGGAAATTCTTGGTATTTTTACACACATTAGGGACTACTAATTTTTTAAGCCAAGCCCTTGATCTTGGGGCTTGCCCTTAAGAAACTTATTCCTGCAAAGGAGAAGCTATAAGTAATTATGATATACTTATAATTATAGCTAAGAACATCCGCAGAGAATCTCTTTTGTTGCTCAGATGTGGCCTCTCTCTCTAAGCCGACTCTGCAAATAAACTCACTTGCCCTCCCCACTGTGTCAGACATGTCTCCCAGAGGTGTAAATCTCCCTGGCAATATGGGACTTGACTTTCAAAGATGACTCTGGTCCTGGCATTGTGGGATTGAGAAAACCTTCTTGACCAAAAGGAGGAAAAGAAATGAAACAAAATAAACTTTCAGTGGTTAAGAGATTTCAGATACAGTTGAGAGGTCATTCTGGAGGTTATTCTTATATATTATAAAGATATTCCTTCTAGCTTCTAGTGTATTAGAATAGCTAGAAGGAAATCCCTGACACTGTTGAACTGTAATCCAGTAGACTGGATTCTTGATGATTGTATAACTGTATAGCTTTTATTCTATGGCTATGTAATTGTGAAAACCTTGTGACTGACACTCCCTTTATCCAGGGTATGGGCAGATGAGTAATAAAATAGAGACAAATAGATAATGGGAGGGGATAAGGGGTATAGAAAGTTTTGGGTGTTGTTATTATTATTTTCTTTCTTGGAGTAATGAAAATGTTCTAAAATTGATTGTGGCGATGAATGCACAACTATATGATACTGTGAATCATTGATGTATGCTTTGGATGGATTATTTGGTGTGTTAATATTTCTCAATAAAATTGCATTTAAAAAAACTGAGATTTGAGCCACTGTAACTTTATCAGAAGAGAAGTGAAGGAAGGGTAAAGATGTTGGAGGGAAACAGAGTTGAGGACACTGAGTGTATCTAGATCCTAATCTTGGCTCTGCCTTTACCTTGCTTTCTTTTTGGACAAGTCATTTAACTTATTTGGGTGTCAGATTTTTCTATAAAACTGTAATATTTAACCTTTCTTTGTAAAGCAATTAAGTGTAATTCAGGTGAAATCATAGAAACATAGAATATTGTTATTAGATAGACCTGTAGGGCATTGAATTTAGGCTTTCTACCTTCAGAGCAGAGTTGTGGAATAGAAAGGTGAAATGATTTTTGTCCATGGCCACATAGCTGGCAATTATTGTCATTTATTTATACTAGCTTAATATTTATGAAGCTTACTGTATGCCAGGCACTATTCTAAGCGATTTACATGTAATAACTCATTTAATTATCTAAAGTTATTTCAGTTTTATTGCTGAGGAAGTTGAGGCAAGATGAGATTAAATTGTCAAAACAGTTGAATTCCTAAGCCTGAGCTCTTATTCGTTTTGCTATATACCTATTTAAGTGAAAGTATTTACGGTTTTTATTCAAATTGTGAGATCTTGAGTCAGTCTTTTAGAGTTTTTTTGTTTATATGTATATATATATTTTTTCATTGTTTTTTTGAAGTAAAAGTTTGTTTTTTGACTCAAACTTAGGAGAGGTGCCTTATTTGTTTTGGGCACCCTGATTCTGGCAAGGATTGCTGTTAATATTTATTGCTTGGGTTTTATTCCTTGACAAACTACATTTTCTTTTTTTCCTTTTTTGAGTTTTTAAAAAACATCTGTTATTGTGAGATACAAAAAAAGCAATAAATTTCAAGGTACATTGTAACAAGTAGTCTAACTTTTTCCGGTGTGAAAGGGCTGTCAATAATATGGGATAGGGGAATGGAACTAGTTGATGTTCTTAGAGAGGTTGGTCCCTTTGAATTTCAGGACTTATCTGGCCTAGGAACCCATCTGGAGGTTGTAGGTTTCTGGGAAGTAATCTTAGTTTGTGAAACTTGTAAAATCTAAGATAAAGCCCTAGTTCTTTAGGTTGTTAGGAATGGTTTTGGTTGGGGTTTTCCAGACCCTGGTAATTAGTAATATTTAGCTGAAGCTGTATAAGAGTAGCCCCAGGAATAGCCTCTCACCTCTATTTGAACTCTCTTTGCCCCTGGTACCTAATTTTGTTACATTTCTTTTACCTCATTCGGTCAGGAAGGCTTTGTTGATCCCACCGTGCCAGGGCCAGGCTCATCCGTGAGAGTCTTGTCCCATATTGCCTGGGAGGCTTTCATCCCTATATGTCATGTCCCACATAGCGGGGAGGGTAATGATTTTACTTGCAGAGTTGGGCTTAGAGAGAGGCCACATGTGAGCAAAAGAGGTTTTCTGGAAGTAACCCTTAGCCATAACTATAGGTAGAATTAGCTTCCCTGCTACAGAAATAGGCTTCCCAAATGCAACCTCAAGAAAACAAGTGCTTGGCCTATGACTTGTGAGTCCCTAATGTTTGAGATAGTATCAGGGGTTTCCCCTGGTGGTAAAGCTTAATAATTATGTATTTTTTCTCCTGTTCCTCAAAGGATTTTGCCAGTAGTCCCTTGACTATTGTAATTATCTGCTCAACATAGTCTGGGATGTATCTGGGCATTGCATTAAGCTATACAGAATTATAATCCCTTATTCCTATTCTGGGCTCCATGTGTTTGGGTTGTTTAAATGAGCTATCCAGAAAAACTTCATTTTCTTCTGAAACTACTAGGTTGTAAATTCTAGGCCATTTTCTTTGGAAGATATATATTTAATCCTAAGGAAATATGTGACTAGTTTACAAATATTGTTTAGATTTCTAGGTGAAATGTTGATGGAGGGAGTTCTCAGCCCTGAAGGCTGAGCCAAGTGTTCCTGCTTGCATAGGTTAAGCAGCATTGATCCTGGTTTTCAGAGCTGTAATTAAGATTCTGTCACACCTGTGTTTTTTTAAAAAATTAATTTCTTTAAAATTTTTTATTAATGTGTATTTTACATATAGCAAAATTCACCTGTTTTAGAACACAGTTCTATGTGTTCCAGAAATATAGTTGTGTGGCCACCAGTATGATCACAATATAGAGCAGTTCCATTATCTCACAAAATTTCTTCATGGCCCTTTGTGTCAGCTCTTTCCCTGCTTTCAGTCCCTGGCATCCTTTGATCTGTTTTGTTTCTTTAGTTTTGCCTTTTCTATATTAATGGAATCATGTAATATGTAACCTTCTGAGTCTGGCTTCTTTTATTTAACTCATGCATTTTAGGAATCGCCCAATTTCTTTGTATCAGTAATTGCTTTTTATTTCTGAGTAGCTTTCCATTGTATGAATGTACCACGGTTTGTTTTATACCCCTACTCATTTGGGTTGTTTCCAGTAAAGCTGCTGTAAAAGCATGTGTGTGTTTTAAACTTGTGGTTTTAAAAAGTGTGCCTAGAGCTTTTGTAACTTCACTACAGAACCTGAAAAAGAACCTGAAAAAGCTTATAATTTTCACAGAACATTGCAAGTTGCTTAGTAAACTCACCCTCCAAAAAAGCCTTCTCAGATCTGAGATGAGATAATCTACTATATAAATGTCTTGAGGTGTAAACTGTAAATCATTAGAATTTGTTTAATTGAGGAACTAGATACACAAACTTGTTCAGTGAATGAGTTTGCTCATGAAACTCCTAAGTGTAAAATTTCATATTACGGTTTTTGTAGCTCTTGAATTGTGAATTCTTGACTTTCTTTTGTTCCTCTAAATAGTAGAATAGTTATATATTTGGCAGGCTGTATTATTACTGCCCTTTTACAGGTGAGTAAATTGTGTTTCAAAGCTGTCAGGACTTGTCTGCGGTTGTACTGCTAGTAAATAGTTGAACAGCTTGAGCCCAAATCTTCTGACTTCAAGTTCGGTGCCCTTTCCGCTATTGCAGTTAAGAATGGTGGGTCAGAACTCAGGTGTAGTTTGGAATCAGAGCTCTGCCACTTAACCTCCTTGTGATCTTAGCAAGTTTTTAAACTTTTGAGCCTTATTATTCGCATATTTAAGTAGGAATAACAATGATAACTACCTCTTACGACTCTTTTGAGGATTCGGCATGTACTTAGAACAGTAGCTAGCCAATAGTAAGCACGCCATTCATGCTAGTTGTGGTTGTTGCTGTTATTACAGTGATAACAACAACAACACAGTAGCACTGCCTCTTTCCATTAGGGATTAGTGTTAAGAGTTGAAAGAAGATAACTGCAGGAAGCAAGGATGGTCAGAGATGACAGATTTTGAGTCCAGGAGAGTAAAGTAATAGGGATATTTGATTTTGGCAGGAAAATGGGGAGATTGTGTGTGTGTGCGCGCGTGCACACCTGTGTCTTGGTTTTAAACATGGATGCAATTTGACATCTAGGTAGAAGTGTGTCAGGCAATTGATGCTTCAGAACAGGGCTGAGAAAAAGAAATAGTGTAGGAGGTAACTCTAATCATCACAGATGATGTCTGGAGAATCTGTATTGTGCCAATTACATGTGGTTTTTAAAGCTATATATAATAGCTTTAAAACTATTAAATGCTTCAGAAAGAACCATGAAATAATCTACTCTCTTTCTGTATATATATGAGCAGTGAACAGCTCATCATACATTTCTCTTTTTTAGTGGTTATACAGAAGATAATACAGAAAGTCAGCACATATCTGAATAAAAATAATGAGATTCATCTCCTTAAAATTAGATTTATTAGTGAATACTTCTTGAGCACTTTTACCAAGTGTAAAAATCTTAAGAGCTAGGACAGTAACTCTAAAATATAAGTTAGAGGTTCCACCATTTGATATTTGGAACCTTTTATGTGAATGGAGAACTTCTTTGGTATGAGATAGTATTCTTTAAAGCATGCTAAATTAAATGCAAGTTGCTTAAATTTCTTTTTAAGGAGTATCTTGCCTTTAATATCATAGCTACTATATAGAATTATATATTCTATATTCTTAGAAATATTCCAAGTGTTTTTGAATTTGTGTCTATAATTCCCCTTTTGAATATAAAAGTAACTTTTTTTTTTTACATGGGCAGGCACCGGAAATCGAACCCGGGTCCTCTGGCATTGCAGGCAAGCATTCCTGCCTGCTGAGCCACCGTGGCCCTATAAAAGTAACTTTTATGGGTTTTTGATACGTATTAAATTTATACACAAAAAACCTGCATAAACATTTTAAATTATTGTCTTTAATTTGTTAATCTGTATATATTGACTTGTTTCAAAGTCATTATTTATCCTTTTACTGACAAACCTGAAGCAAGCTCTGGGCATCTGAAAATCCAGATTCATACTGAATATTTGCTGTCTTGGCAGTTTGTAAAGTTTATAGGAGAAATGTTGATGTCTTCTAAAGGTGCCAATATTTACATGAAGAATTATTTATCTTTCTTTGTGTATTCTGAAAATATTACTGTCTTCTTTTTAATCAGAGCTAGCTTTGTGGAACTACTTCTACTTCAGCTGTATCCACACTTTTCCTCCCCACCCCCAATTCCCAAAAGTATTTTACCTTCCCTAAATCAATAATTACAAAATTTTTATTAGTGGATGGATTTCTCTAAAGAAGGTACAATGGAACAAGTTTTGCCTTAAAGAGATATTTGATGGACCTTCAGAGAATTCTTTGATATCTCAAGCTTTTTCTTCCTCAGGGCATAAAAACTTTTAAATACCCATTTGTACCCATTTGTAAAATCTACACAAAAAGATTTTGCAGGACAATTTTTGGATACTTGTACATAAAAGACTCTTTTAACATGATACTACATAGATCTGCTTATATTAGTCACTCTCACTAAAACGTATGAGTGGCTTGTTTGCATATACACCTGTTTCCTTTCCTTGATAAACACTTAGAAGGAATCTTTTGAATTGCTAAGTTTTAGCCATTTCAACTCTATAGAAACATGGTTTTGTGATAAACTCAACAAAAAGCCCGTTGGAAGCACTCCAGAAGTTGACTCACCAAGGAGTAATGATAGACACTTTGAAGGGAATGGCCTGTTCCAGGTTTATATTTCAAAGCTTCCTGCTATGATTGTATCAATGAAAGGCAGCCAAGAAATCTAGATGAGATCTTGCTTGTATCTCTTGGCAAAAATTGTACATAGGTAAGAAGGACTTCTACAATGAGTAGGATGCAAGTAATATTTTCCCCCTATTAATCTTGTAAAACTTGGGGGAGTTGAGGGACATGTTGAGGATTCAGAATGGTGGTGACCTTTGTGGGACTGCAGTGTCATTTCCTTCTCTGGGCTTGGATGAAAATAGTTTCATAGTGACTAAGGGTTAACTCAAGAAGGGCATGTAGTATCAGTTTTCTAGAGCTAAGGGAATATACTTAGCTCAGTAGTAAGTACAAGTATCATGTTCATGTCAGACACTGTAGCTACTGTTTTCCAACTTGAACAGACCAGAAGAAAACCAAAGCAAGACCAGTGTCAGTTTAGTTTTGAGGAACAGACCCTTTGCCTACTAGCATTGAACATTTTAGGAATAAAAAGAATACGAAGGTAGACTTGCTCAACTATTGTACTGTGAAATACGGACTAATGCTGTATTTGTGATTAGAATGATTGCATCTTTATTTTTAACCTCAATTTCGTAAACTTAGGTTTTTCCAGGTGGCAAATTAATGTTCTGTAATCACTATCAAAAGCAACTTAATTGTTGGCCATATGTGTAGAAATAGGAGTATGCCTTCTTCATGCTGTTGAAGGTTGTCTCAGAAAACACCTGAGTGATCTGAAAATATTTTTCAGAGATGAAGCAAGTAAATATGCCACAGTAATACACTGACCCATATTAATTATCATAGAACTTTCTATTTCTCAAAAATTTTTTAACATGATTGTATCTATTGAATATTAAGGAAGATTGCTATTAGCTATTTGTTATATTCTCTTTAGCACAATATTTAGGAATAAGAAGTTAGTTTTCAGAGTGTAGTCATTTAATATGAGCATTCTCCAGAATGTGCCTCTTAAAACTGCTTTTCTTTATTTAGGAAATATATTATTTTTTGGTATTGTAATTTGAGATTACAGATTTTTTTGTTGTTGTTGCCTTCTGGTGATCTGGACATGGTTTTATTGCATCAAGAGAAAAAAAATCTTAGCTTTTTTTTCTTTTTTTTCATTTATGCTACTTTTTTTGCCTTTTTGAGATGGGGTGCTTTGACATGGCCCTTTCATCTTTTTTTGTTTGAGAATGTTAGTTTCTGTACTCAAACCCATGTAGGGCCATTTTGCTTTTTAATTGGGCTTATATGTGCTATTCCTTTTTTAGTTCTTACATGGTTTAAACTTGCATCTGTATATTATTTATTAGCTAGCTTTATGACTTGGACAAGTCACCTTATCTCCCTGTGCCTCAGTTTCCCCTTTTGTAAATTGGGGATAATATTATTACCAACTTTGTAGGATTGTAGGATTAAATGACTGATAAATGTGAAGCACATAATAAATGCTCTGTGTGTGTTGGTAATTACAGTTATAAGGAAGGACCTTTACTTCTCTCCCACACGTAGCTCTTAATTTTTAAATTTGTCAACAGTATGACCCTCAGAATCTTACAGAACTTTGTATGCTATTAAAGAATAATAAACATCACCTTGTATTTCTTTATCATAAATAGCCATACATTTGTTACTTTGCTAAAAAATAGGATATCTTTTTATTGTCTTAGATTGAGCTTGAACGTTAAGAAGTTAGTTGAAAGTGTGCCCTTTTCACTGTCTCATAGGTGTCTTGATATGACTGAAAGTGAGTTTTGTTTGAATTGAATTCTGAGTGTACATCTAAATTTAGTGCAGTTGTGTAGAGCAAAACGGTTTGTATGGGATGGAGATACTAGAAAGATAAAAGTTGTGGTTTGTGACAGATTGCGTCAGTTAAACTGAATGATGGGTCAGCAAAGACCTTGGAGTTGCTGGTTTTATTTGTAATACTTAAATTGTTTTGAAATAATTAGCCCTGAAACAAAACAATTGAAAACCTAGATATTCTAGGGAATTTCAGATTCCTTTCCAATTAAAAATGTCTTTGGAAGAAGGAAGCAATTCTTTTTTTTTTTAACATGGGCAGGCACGGGGAATCGAACCCAGGTCCTCGGGCATGGCAGGCAAGCATTCTTACCTGCTGAGCCACCGTGGCCCGCCCAGGAAGCAATTCTTTAGAGATATTTAGCTTTCTAAGTGCTATGTAAATTGTAGCCACTGCTGTGTTGATAATACGGTCATCAACAATGTGAGTCTCATGCTATACTTTAGTTTCAGATTTTTGTCATTTGAGCTTTAAAAATCAGAATGTCCTGCTCCTTTCTTTCTTCTTCTTCTTTTTTTTTTGTATGCTGTATGCTGGAGGGTCATATTTCATTCTTTTTCCATGTGACTGTCCTGTTATTGCTGTACCATTTGTTGAATTTTGGGGGGAGAGTGGGGGGTAGTTCATGGGCCGGGAATCAAACCTGGGTTTCCTGCATGGCAGGCAAAAATTCTACCACTGAACTGTCCTTGCACCTTCAGTGCCCTGTTTATTAAAAAAAAATATTTTATTGTAACCTAAACAAAAAATTTTAACCACTTTGATATACACAATTCAACGATAAAAATTATATTCACAATATTGCGGTGCCATTACTATAAAAAATATTGGTAGTACTTTATCAAAAGTTTTTCATGATTTCGATTCCCAGCCCATGTACCTCCCCCACCCCCCAAAAAAAGTCTTTTATGACCCTAAACAGAAAATTTGTACCTATTAAGCAATAACTCCTCATTTCTCCCCTTTTCCCCAACTCCAGCCCCTCTGGTAACTTGTAATCTACTTTTTGTCTCTATGGTTTTGTTTATTCTAGTATATTTTGTATAAATGAAATCGTATAATATATGTCTTTTTGTATATGACTTATTTCCCACATAATGTCTTCAAGGTTCAACCATGTATAAGTACTTCATTCCTTTTTTGGCTGAATAAATAAATATTCTCTTGCATGCATATACCACATTTTGTTTATCCATTCTTCTGCTAATAACACACTCAAGTTACTTCTACCTTTTGGTTATTGTAAACAGTGGTGCTATGAACGCTGGTATCCAAATATCTGTCAAGTTCCAGTTTTCAATTCTTTTGTGTATATACCTAGTATTGGGATTGCTGGATCATATGGTAATTCTAGGTTTAATCTGCTGAGGAACTGCTAGACTGTTTTTCACAGTGGCTGCACTATTTTACATTTCCACTACAAACATATGAGGGTTCCTCTTTTTCTGCATTCTCGCCAGCACTTATTTTCCTTTTTAAAATATTTTATTGTAAACGACATGGAAACATACAAACATTCTATACATGGTGTAAAATCTGTGGCTCACAATATCATCACATGGTTGTATATTCATCACCATGATCATTTCTTAGAACATTTGCATCATTACAGAAAAAGTAAAAGAAAAATCTCAATCAAACCATACCCCTTACCCCTCCTTCTCACTGACCACTAGTACTTCCCTCTACCTAATATATTTTGACCTTTGTTCCCCCTATTTTTTGCTATACCACTCCCCACTCCCTTTTGTTGATCACTAGTATTTCAGTCTACTCAATTTATTTTAACATTTGTTCCCCCTATTATTTATTTATTTTTAATCCATGTTTTTTACTCATCTGTCTATACCATAGATAAAAGGAGCATCACACACATGGTTTTCACAATTGCACAGATGCATTGTGACAGCTATATCATTATACAATCATCTTCAAGAAACATGGCTACTGGAACACAGCTCTGCATTTTCAGGCACTTCCCTCTTGCCTCTCTAACACACCTTAAACTAAAAAGGGGATATCTGTATAATGTGTAAGAATAACCTCCAGGATAACCTCTTGACTCTGAAATCTCTCAGCCACTCACACTTTGTCTCATTTTTCTCTTCCCCCTTTTGGTCGAGAAGGGTTTTCTTAATCCCTGATGCTGAGTCCCAGTTTATCCTAGGATTTCTGTCCCACGTTGCCAGGGAGGTTTATACTCCGGGGGGTCATGCCCCACATGGAGAGGGGGAAGGCAGTTAGTTTGCTTGCCATGTTGGCTGAGAGAGAGATAAGCCACATTTGAGCAACAAAAGAGGTTCTCTGGGGATGACTCTTAGGCCTAATTTTAAGTAGGCTTGGTTTTATCATTTGCAGGGATAAGTTTCATATGAATAAACCTCAAGATTGAGGACTCGACATATTGATTTGGTTGTCCCCACTGCTTGCGAGAATATCAGGAATTCTCCAAATGGGAAAGTTGAATTTTTCCTCTTTTTCGCCATTCCCCAGGTAGTATTAGGTAGTATTGTGCTGTCCATTTCTGAGGGAACTTTGCAGATACTTCTATAATTGCTGTTGAAATCACTCTGGGATTTATTGGGGTATCACACTGGACAAACCAGAAAATTGCATGCCCTATTCAAGGTTCCATGTACTTATGGTGTTTCATTTAACCTGTCCATACAAGTTATTTCTCTGGATTCTTGTCAGCGCTTATTTTCCTTTTTTAAAAAAATAATAGCTATCCTAATGTTGTGCCTTGGTATCTCTTTGTGGTTTTGATTTTGCCCTGTTTTTTCATAAAATGGCATATATCATGCCCTTTAAATTGACCTTTATGCTCACCCCCCCCCCCATGATAGGACTTTTCTGTAATTATAAATTAGTGGTTCAGGGATTAGATTCCTTATTTACTTATTTATTTTTGGGTACATGGTCCGGGAATTGAACCTGGGTCTCCCTCATGGAAAGTGAGCATTCTACCACTGAACCACCCATGCACCGTAGATTTCCTTATTTTTTACATATCAGAATATTTCTGGAGTAATATTGTTAATCCTAGATTGTGTCCTTAAGGCAGAATTTTTTAATGTTATACTAGTAAAAGGAACAGCATATGCATTGGTTGGTTGTTTTCAGACTCTTGCATTTATTTATTTTTTGTTTTTTTTGATTATTTTATTTTATTTTATTTTAGACTCTTGCATTTAATTCATGAAATCAAAGTAATGTATAGATAATGGCAAATCCCTGCTTCTTGTATTCAGGAAGTTTTCTCATTCTCCATTTTCTGGTAATTTAAGGCCCAGACATGTATCATGCCAAGCCAGTTTTTGTGCCTATTCCCCTTCTAGTATATTTCACCTGAGGGATGGACATTTGACACAAAGGAGCTGTAGGAGTTCTTTTTTTTTTTTTTGGTGTGCACTGGTATCTCTGTTTATTATTTAATCTTTTCCATTGTTATTTAATAAGAATTAGTGGGGGTCTGAAGAAATTTTGTGGACTCAGGCCTCTAACTTTTGCCCAAATCTTTACAGAGTTAAGGAGTTCTTAATTGGTATTGATATCCAGATGATAGGAGCAAGCTGTCAGTTTTATTTTGGATTTGAGAAAATGAAACTGCTCTATCTCTTTTCCTCCAGTCATGAACATGGCAGGAGATGTCTGTCTATAGTACGTGAGAATGAGGCCAAAATAGTCAGGAGAAGCTTGAGATAAAGAGATGGATCTGGTGGCACTAAGCCTCTGAGGATCTGGTGTCTGAAGGTCTTTCTTTGTTTCTGTGCACTATTTTAGCATACTTCGGTGAGCCAATAAATGCTGATTTTGTTGAAGTTAGCTTGGGTTTTGATTAAGTAGCTTCAGTTTTTTTCACTTACAGCTGAAGATAGTTTCTAATATAACATATGCAGTACTGTTTTGACAGTGACTTCCTAAGTATATAAAGATTGTTTGGATTTTAATCTGAGGTTAACATTTAAATTACTTAGTCTTTTGTTAAAAGTTACCTCAGTCCATATGCGAATTAACATTCCGAACCAATGGAATCAAAATAAATGAGGTTTTCTAAAGTATCTTCCATTTATCAATGGCCTTTGCTTACAGGGGAAAGTGTTTATGATGGATATAGAACTATTTATAGTTGTGTGTTACAGAAGTTTAAAGAGACCATTGCCATAATAAGCAGCAGAAGAAAGATACATAGTCAGATTGTAATAATAATTTGACTGATTAGGGATAATAACCCCTTTATTATTTACTGACAGAGTTGCTGTGGTAACCATATAAAATGGGTAGAAAGAGTCTGGGGAGAATACTCTGTGAAAAGTAAGGCAGACAAGAGGAAATGAAGAATTATCCATGCGAAGCATTAGGGAAACACCAGTAATTGCTTTAGGTTCCCTGGGTTGCCTACTTCTGGATTAGGTGCTAGATTCCTTCAAGTGAATTGGTGATAGAGATGAAGAAAAAAGCCTTAATTTGTTTACTTTGTGGTGGGGGTAAGGTTGATGTGGTTAGTAAAGTTTTAAGAAAAGAATTCCTGTCTTGTTTTTTAAAATAAGCTTGTTGGCATTATGTTGTCTTGGGATATCTGATTCTCTTATTACTTGACCCTAATCTCTTGGGATGTAACACATAAGGTGAGAATGACAGAAAGAGTACTCAAAAGTTCTTTCAGAGTTGTTGTTTTGGAAGCCTTTGATTAATAGGATTAATGCGTAGGAACTGCAGTGAACTCGAAGAGCTTTTAAATAGTCTAGTCCCAAAATAAACTTGGCCATTGGCAAGAGTGTAGTAAGCGAAGTATCTGAGATGTCTGTGGTACACTGTCCAGTTTTTAGCCTAATCTGTTTTAGT
>PVIY010046566.1:0-18398 GCA_004026745.1 Myrmecophaga tridactyla | reverse complement strand
AGGCAAAGTCCCTTGAGGGAGGGGAGAAAGAATATGGAACCATTAAACCTTACCATCAGGGAATCCCCTGATACTGTGTCAAACTTTAGGGATACCCAAATTAATAGGCCATGTCCTCAATCATGAGGCTTACTCTTGTGAAGTTTATGTAGGTAGCAGAGAAGCTTAGACTACCTATAGTCATGCCTAAGAGTTACTTCTGGAGGACCTCTGTTGTTGCTCAGATGTGGCCTTAGTTTCTCTAAGCCCAACCCTGCAAGTGAAATCATTGCCCTCCTCCCTAAGTGGGACATGACATCCAGGGGTGAAAGTCTCCCTGGCATCATGGGAGATGACTCCCAGGGATGAATCCAGGCCTGGCAGCTTGGGATCAACAATTACATCCTCACCAAAAGGGGGAAAAGAAGTATAATTAATAAAGTATCAGCGACAATGAGAGCTCAAATATAAGTCAAGAAGCTACTCTGAAGGTTGCTCCTATGCAAGCTTCAGGTAGACCTTGCTACCTATCATAAACTGCCAGCCCCAACCAGGACCATTCCAGCCAATCCTAAAGAACACTAGAGAAATTTATAAGATTTCACAAGGGTTCCAGGCAGTAGAGTAACTTTCCAGAAACCTACAGCTTCCAGATGGATCCCTGGTCCAGATAAGTCCTGAAATCTAGCCCAACCTCTCCAGAACATCAGATAGCTCCATCTCCCTACCCCATATTAGTGACAGACTTTTCCAATATCAAAAATTTAGAATTGCCATAGCCCAAACAACCCCAAAAGAGAGGTATGGAAAGATCAAAGGTGATGGTGGAATTATACATAGAAGATAGGATTTAACAAATGAATATGAATACTGAATCATTACATTGATATCTCTTTTAGTCTCTTTTAGTATTTTAGAGCAGCTAGAAGTAAAAACCTAAAATTGTGAAATTGTAACCCATGTCAAAGTCTAAAATATTTTCTACAACTAATTGTGGTGCTGTGCTTTGAAATTTATGGCTTCTTTGTGTATATGTTATTGTTTACAAAAAAAAAGAAGGAAAAAAAGTCGGTTGTGATGATAAAAAAGTATTTAAGCCCTCTAGCCTCCTAGATTCTGGAGCAGCTACAAGGAAAAATATGAGAGGATCATATGGTAGCCCATGGTAAACTCTGGGATCTTTCCTGTAACCACTTGTTGAAGAGTACTTTGAAAACTATTGCTTTTTTATTTCTTTTCTTTGTATAACATATATAACTATACAAAAAAGAAAAGTTAAAAAAAAAAAGAGAGAGAAAGAAAGAAAGAAAGAAAATGCCCCCAGAGAAGCTGCTGAAGAAGCTGGAGAGAAAGCTAGTAGGTGTTGCCTTGTACCTTTCCAACTGAGAGCAACCCTGAATGTCATAGGCCTTCTGATGCCTTAGTTTGGACATTTTTATACCCATGCCTTAATTTGGACATTTCCATAGACTTAGAGCCATAAACTTGCAACTTAACATATTCTCCTTTTAAATGCCATTCCATTTCTGGTATATTGCATTCTGGGAGCTTATAAACTAAAATAGCAGATATCTTTGAAGGTAATTTGTTGCACAGTGACACACCCCATTCTTTTATCACTAAAGTGATGAGCACGGGCGCTCCTCTTGTCATAT
Organism: Myrmecophaga tridactyla; assembly: GCA_004026745.1. Classification (NCBI taxonomy): domain Eukaryota; kingdom Metazoa; phylum Chordata; class Mammalia; order Pilosa; family Myrmecophagidae; genus Myrmecophaga; species Myrmecophaga tridactyla. The sequence goes on along the minus strand of PVIY010046566.1, from coordinate 16,764 downwards.
ATTTTTGCAGTTTGCTGTTCCAAATCTTTGTTGTGCCCCTTACTGCCACTCACTTTAGACTCCATCACCTCAGAGTCACTGATGCAAACCCAGGTCAAAGCATTGCATATTATCCAGTAAGATCAGTGCCTTAGTCTTTCTTGCATTAACCAGAGGAAGTACATGTTTTAGGATTTTATATTCAGCAGGATAACCTTTGGGACACACAGCAAAAATCCTGAAAATACAAGATCAGTTTCATTATCTTTTGAAATAATCATATGATGGTACTCCCAAGACTGCATAATAACTAAAAAGACATTTCACAATGTTGCAATTCTATTTTTAATTTTATCTAAATTTGGCAAGCTCTTGAGAGGATTTTGCCTTTTGGTAAAAATGTCTGGATGGCAGCGTATCTAGTCTTTGGCGATTTTCTCTTAGGGTATGGGAACCTACCATACTTAAAAGTCCCTTTGAAAAATCTCATGGTGAAGCTTGTTGTCAGGAAACTTCAAACTGAATTACAACTGCGTGAGCAGCTATGAAGAACATCAGTCAGATCAAGATGGAAATATTTTCCAAGTGTAACTTGGAATGTAGTTCAAACAATGGGTCTCATGCTTCCAAACCCAGTAAGGTCCACCTTTAGTCTTTGCAGGGTCAAGAGCTATGGTATCTGGCACATTCCTCCTTAATTCCAAACATCAACTGTCCACTTGTGGGGATGTGGTTCATGTCAGTCAACACAGCAGCTACAAAGAGGTCAAAATGACCACTTATTTTCTGAAGTCTGGTAGCATCTGGTGAATTCCCAGGAATTCAAGAACATTCTTTCTATACTCAGGGAACCTAGACTGCAATAACCATTCACAGAGGCTCAACAAGAAAAGCAAATCTATGCCCAAGCAGGGAAAATGCCAGAACTCCCAAGCAAGCTATTCTTAGGCCATAATCTATTTAAAAGCTTCAAACAACCTACAGTGATACAAAGGTAAATTGTTGCCCAATCAACATTTGCAGGGATTGCTTTCCTTATCAAAGAAGCACTCAATGCAAATGACATTATAACAAGATCATGGCTAAGAAAAGATATAGGTATGTTAAGGGATGGCTTATCTCACCAAATGGAGAGTGTGAGGAAAAGAGCAAGAAGGAAGAAAAGTAAAAGCCCCATCAAATTGATGATGTTTTGCAAAGAGATTTTCATATGAATCAGTGACCAGAAGAAAATTCTCAAGCTGACTATTAACTTTCCATGATTCATGGAAAAAGAAATTGGATCCACAACTATCCCAGAAGTTGAAACTTTCTTCCAGAAGATATCAGAGTAAATGGAAAACATGACTTGTCACTTAATTTCAACCACACTTTTGTATTAATTTAGACCTTCTGTGTTTAAGGGATAGTAAGGTAAATTGCTCAAAAGAAATGAATTTTCTCACAAAATATTCCAAAGATAATGTTGTGGGTAATCATATTTTGACATTTTAAGCACTCCATGTAAAAATGACAACAAGAAGTTAATGTTAGGTCTCTAAGGAATCATGTTATGATGGTGCTGAGCACACACCTCCTCTAATTTTCTGAATCCCCAGCCTAGAGTCCTAGCACATGTTTATTGAATAACTAGTGAAAAAATAAGCCTATTGAGACCTTTAATAAGACCTTAACCATGAGTAACAACATAAAGATTCTCTGGTCTTAATTTTCACATTTCAACCTTAGGAGGTTAGATGTAGAATAAAGATGAAAATCTTAGCAATGCTAGAAAAGGGGACAATTTTATGTACCTTCTCAATTGGTTCACCTCTGAAGAAAAATGGACCTAAGTCATGGGAAACTCTGCCAGATGACTAATTTTGTGAAATCTATAAGAGACTTCTCATTCTAATTTACAAATTCACTGGCACCTGTGACTAACAGTTTGCTATAAAGTAAAATTCAGCATAAGGCAAGTCCATCTTGAACCCAATCCAAAGGGGTTTAATTACTGAATCACCAAAAAAAAAATCCTGTTACAAAATGGATTTACCCAAAAGGCATCCAGATGGCCTGCTTCCAATGCACTAGTGAGGATAAAAAGAACGACAGCATGTTGTTTTCCCCAAGATGTTTGTTGTGTTGCTTAAAGGAGTCAAAACCCAGGTACAAGGAAGAAGCTGATGTCTAAGGAAGGAACATGAATCAGCTATGACATTCCTTTCTGTTGAATAGAATCCCTTAACTGAGGTCTCAACAGGTATTCTGGGAAGAAAGTCCCCCTAGATCAAAATCATTGTTTCAAAAAAAAATGTGGGTGCTACTTGCCTCCATAAGCAACTGTATCTTAGGAACAGAAATTTTAATTGACTGAAACCCACTGTGTGAAGCTTAGAATGGAAATTGGGTTCTCCACCTCCGCAGCACCTTTATTTTGGGATATGAAGCTTTGGAAGGACTGTAGGGAGTATTAACTGGCTCTTGGTTGTCTCCTGTATTATTCATTTATATTACAAAAGCAAAAAAACAAAACAAAACAAAATGCTTTCTGGTTCTGAGGAAGTTACACAAAAGGTAAGAGCACTGCTGAAGAGGAGAAACTCTAAGGACCCATAAGGTACACAGACCTTTTATACTTTTTGTAATGAAAGGAAAAGCAGTTATAATCTTTAACCTTTGGGAAATTTGTCATCTGTGAGAATTTTATTAGATTTCTTTATAGTTTATCAATTCCATGTCCAGATCTCTTTGGAGGCAAGACTTTATTTTTCAAATCTTCATCAACCCAAAGTAAGCACAGTGCCTGGTACTTAGTAAGTTCTCAATGAACATCCGTGGAATAAGAGAACAGCTGAATAAATGAAATAATGGATGCATCCTGGTTATACTTCCAAATGTCTCAAAGACTCAAAATATATAGGCATAGACATATTGAGTGAAATAAGCCAGAAACAAAAGGAAAAATATTATATGGTCTCACTAATATGAACTAACTATAATGAGCTAACTATAAACTCTAAGAATTAAATTCAAGAGCACAGGCTATCAAAAGATTAAAAGTTGGCAGAGATTGGGCAATCGATGATTAAAGACTAGAGAATATTCAATAAGTTTCAATGTAAAAGTTAAGAAATAAATAGCATAATACTACGTAATGGTAGCACAATAATGTAAGTGTAATTAACAAAGCAAAATGTGAGTATGGTTGAAAGTGGAAGTCTAGAGTCGTGTATGTCACCAAAGGGAAAATTAGAAGATAAAAACTGGGACTATATAACAGTGAAACCCAGAGTGGGCAATGATGGTGGTTACTTGTATAAATATAAGAGAATTCTTACATGAACTAGAACAAACTTGCGTCACTATTACAAGCTGTAAATATTAGTATGTTATATAAGAAAAAATGCAATTAATGTAAACTAAGGTCTATAGTTAACAGTGACATTGTAACATTCTTTCATTAATGGTAGCAAAGGCACTATACCAAAGCAAAATGTCAATAGTTAAGCAGGGTGGGATTTTTTTCTTTGGAATAAAAGACTTTCTCATATTGACTGTAGCAGTGAATGCATAACTGCATGATTATAACAAGAGCCATCGATTGTACACTTAGAATGGATTGTATGGTGTGTTAATTAAGTTGCTTTAAAAATAACAGGATATTTAAGAAAAAGATACTTAGGTGACTAGAGATTTTATTTTAAGAAAAAATAGAGATGCGTAATAAAAATATATAGGCATATAACATTGTAATATAGAAAACAAAATATTTGGCAGAAAACGATCTTAGAAATAAGTGATTTCACAGGTCAGGATAAGATGCTTACAGAAATTTCGAATATCCTATTGACTAGAAGGGAGGGAATTAGAACTCAAGATACATATGTATATGCATGAATGCCACAGAGTTTCAATCATACCCACACTGCCTGGCTTTCTTATGACCTCCAGCTCATTTTCCTCCCCTGCATATTTTCCCACAGACTGCAAATTGTTTTTAAAATTAGCTTAAGTAAAACCTAAATAGTGAAACCATATACTGGAATGTATCATCGAAAATACATTTTAAATCCTATCTATGTAGTCCTTTCTGAAGAGCCACTTGTTTTGAACTGTCTATGACAGATTAAAGGAAAAATCAAATTTAGAGGATCCCCCAAATGGATTGAGTGGTAATGTTATAAAGTGACCAGGCATTCAAATGTAAAGTTTAGGTAACAATCATCACATACCAAATAGACACTGATTACTGGGCAATGGACATAAGATAAAAAAGAGGTGTCTCCAATTCTCCATTGCTTAGACTTCTGTTTACTGCCTTATAAGAAGGAGGAGTAAGTACCCATTATATAGTGTCAATTGAGGATCCTTCACCCCAAACTGTCTTCCTAAATAATTTCCTCAGATACCTGAAATTTGAAGGCCACCTTCTCATCCAAACACAAATAGCCCTGGAAGAAGTTCAGTGTTAAAAATTTTTCTTTTAGATAGAAAGATTTAGCTCTAGAGGCTCTAGGAGGTATCCTCACTTTCTAGCTGTGTAGTCTTGGGCAAGTTGCTCAACCTTTTGCATCCTAGGGTTTTTTTGTTTGTTTGTTTCCTTTCATAATCTGCAAAATAAAGACTTTAAGTTTTGCCTGTCTAAATTATTGTGAGGACTAAATTAGATACTGCAGTACCTGAGTTCAAATCTTGACTCTCATGAATTGTGTAATTTGGGGCAAGCTACTTACCTTCTATGCCGGTTTGAAACTGTTTGTACCCAGAAAATCCATGTTCTCTAATCCTGAGTCAATATTGTTTGGTAGGATTTAAATTGTTTCCATGAAAATGTGACCCACCCAATTGTGGGTGGGACCTTTCAATTAAGTGGTTTCCACTGAGATGTGTCTCTACGCATTCAAAGTGGGGTTGCTTACTGAAGTCCTTTAAGAGAAACCATTTGCGGAAAAGCTTCATAGCACACACAGACAGAGACCTTTGGAGATGCAGAAAGAGAGTGACCTGGGGAAGCCATTTGAAGAATCTGGAAGAGAAAGCTAGCAGTTGGTGTCCTGTCCCTTCCAGCTGAGAGAGGAACCCTCAAACGTCATCGGCCTTTTCTTGAGTCAAGGTATCTATCTCTGGATGCCTTAGTTTGGACATTTTCATAGCCTTACAACTGTAACTTACAACTTAATAAATTCCCTTTTAAAAACCATTCAATTTTCAAAAAAAATTGCTTTATAATGCATTCCAGCAGCTTTAAAAAACTAAAACACCCTCTCTGTGTCTTTGTTTCCTCATCTGTAAATAAAATATGATAATGATACATGCCTTTTAGGTGATTGTGTAGATTCTATGATATCATAGAGATAATATCTAATACTCAGGCTCAATAAATTAAACCCTTAGCAGTAGAAATACAATGGGAATTAGTATTTGAAGAGATGGTAGTGGGAAGGAAGGAAGTCAGAGAGTAAGGAAGATGTAAAAGGGCCCTATGAAAGAATGTGAAGAAGAAAGTACTTATTCAAACATGTACCCAGATCTGTGCAGAGTTCATCTTTCTTTATATTTCTGCATCTTTCTGACACAGCTGCAGACCTTTCAATCAGCTATCCTAGCCTTATTAATTTTAACTTGTTTCATTTTGATTTTGAACTTCGGGCTAGTATTCAACCACTGACTTTCTGCACGTACTTAAAATTAACAAGTGAAAGCATAAACAAAAAAATTAGATCCCCACCCTTCCCATAGAGACTAGAACTGAACCCGCCCTTCCCTTAATAATGACGCTGAACAGATGAGGCTTGCCCTGTGCCCTGGAGGTTAGCCCTCTCAAGCTGCATCAAAATAACAACAGAAACCAGCTCCAAAATAGAAGATTCTCCATCCTTCTAGCATCCTTCCAGCCTGACAAAGGCAAATTCTACTGATGGGAATGCTCACATCTCATTACAAATTTCAGTCTACTTCTTGAAGTCAGAATCTCCTCATAGTTATTGGTGCATTTTTTGGACTTAAAAGGTAGGGAGCAAAGGAAAAAGTATCTAGCCTTTGAGCTGGGGCCCTGCTCCTGGTGATGTGAAATACTATTTTCACGTGAGTCTAATCCTTCAAGTCTAGAATTTACATGAGTTAAAATGAGTCAAATTAAAACACGTACCTCACTCTTGATCTGTTTACCTTTCAGTTAGACTCTGAGGCATAATTATTCTCTTTCCTGCATTTCTCTTTTTTTTCTTATTACATATTACTAGTGAATTTATTTTTCTTTTTATTTTATGTTTAACACACAGTAAAGTATACAGATTTTAAGTGTAGAGTTTAATGAATTTTGACAAATGACACATTTGTGTAACTCTCACCCAATACATTTCTTTTACCCCTGAAAGTTCCTTTCTGGTTCCAACCCTCATGTTTTGGCAGAACCTTTCTTTTTCTTCTATCACTACAAATTAGTCTTGGTTGACTTTGAGCTTCCCACAAATGTGATCATACTGTATGTACTCTTTGGTTCCTGGTTCCTTTTGTGCAGTATGATATCTTTTGATTCATCCACAGATACATATCTTTTGAATGTATTTGAAGTCTTATTGCTGAGGATTTTTTTTATCAAATGAATATGACACAAATTAGTTATCTATTCTCCTATTGAAGAACTTTTGATCGTTTCCATTTATTGCCTGAAAGCTTTTATGAGCACGCATGTACACATTTTTAGTGGACGCATCTTTTTATTTATCTTGGATAAATACCTAGGAATGGAATAGCTGGGTTATAGAATAGGTTTACCTTTATTAGGCTCTGCTAAAAGTGGTTATACCATTTTACAATCCCACTAGAAAAGTGTGAGAGTTGATTTGCTCTAACTCCTCACAAATGCTTGACATTGTCATTCTTTTTTATTTTAACAATTCCAGTGACAGTGCAGTAGTACCTCTTCTCAGTTTTAAATTCCATTGGATTGATTACTAATGATGTCGAACATATTTTCATGCACTTATCTATCCATATATATATTGTGATGTGTCTGAACATTTGTTATTGGATTGTTTGCCTTTTTGTCATTGAGTTATAAGATTTTTTTATATGTGCTGGATACAAGTATTTGTCAGATTTTTATTTTGTGAATATTTCCTCCCAGTTTGCAGCTTACCATAACTTCTTAGCGTTTTTGAATAAGTAAAAATTTTCATTAGTTTTGATGACATCCAATATTCACTTATTTATTTTATGGTTTATACTTTTTTTCCTATCTAAAAAAATCTTTGCTTACCCTAGGTCATGAGGATGTTCTCCTATGTTTACTTCTAAAAATGTTACAGTGTTAGCTGATGTATTAAAGGCTGTGACTTGTCTCCACTTAGTTTTTGTTGATGCTGTTAGGTAGAGGTCAGCATTGTTTCAGCATCTTTTTTTGAAAAACTTGTTCTCTCCAATGAATTTATTTATTTATTTATTTTTGCTGTGTTTCCTCAATTGTGAGTTCCTCAGAAGTGAAGTGTATGATTTATTTATCTTGGTATCTTAGAGACTAGTATATTGCTTCTCTTAGATGAGATCATAACAAAGGTTCACTGAATAAAGAATTTCTCTAGAAGTTGAAAGAAAACTAAGTTAAAACTTATTTTCATATTTTATAAGTTTCTTTCTTTGCTCTTCAAATAAAATAAAAATTGCTTACCAGGCATGGCATGATAAGAGTCCACTTTTCTTTCTAACCCTATTTTGTAATACACTTCCTTCCACCATTTGCCATGTTCCAGCCACACTAGCCTCCTTTATATTTGTTAAACTCACCATGCCCTACCCACCCTCAGAATCTGCCATTCCCTCTACACAAAATTCCCTTCTCTCTCTCTCTCCCTCTCTCTCTCTCTCTCCCGCCCCCCCCTCACTCTCTCTCTCTCTCTCCTGCTGTCACAACCCTCTCAGAATGTGAACCCCTTCAGTGCAAGGTTTTTGGTTATCTATTCCCCCCATTTTATTGCTAGTATCTAGTCTACCTGGCTCATGGCTGGAGTTCAATAATATTTTTTAAATGAATAAACACAGAATAAACATGTTTGTTAAATGAATAAATGGGTGAAGCGTAGAAGCTTTGGAAACTTATAGGAGCAGTCACCAAGCCAAGCCTTTGGGGCCAACAAAGGTTACTTTTATGAAATGATCTGAGACATAACAGAAGGATAAGTAGTGGTTAGCTAGATAAAGAGTGGAGTCACAGTATTTGAGGAAAGGCAAAAAAAAAGCAGAGACCCCAAAAAGAGAGGGAATGTTGCATTTCAGTTATCTTGGAACTTTGGATCTAAGGTGAGAGATTATTAGAGATTGTACTGGAGAGGAAAGAAAGAACCAGTTCATAAGAGCCATTGTAATCCACTTTCAATTGTTTAGACTCAGAAAATATTTAAATATATTTGTCAAGAGTGAGTCTAAATCAGAATTTCACTTTCTCTTTCCCCTTTCTGTACTCTGCCCCCAATATTTGGCTGCAATATGGCTTCCATAGGAACAAGAACACCAGGAGAGCAAGCCAGTTAGGATATAATTGTTGCATATATGCATGGTGTCTGAATGCAAGGAGTGATAATGGGATAAAGAAAAGTGAAAAAGAGTCAAGTGATATTTAAATAGAAGATTGACAAGACTTGTTTTTTGTTTTTTTTTTAATTGCATTCAGACTTTGAAAAAGAGTGTTCCTTGTTTTCTCACTTGAGCAAAATGAGGTTCAGTTTTGGGTATGTTAAGCATGAGATGCCTGTGAACCATTCACATGGTTGATTCACGGCAATTTGGATGTACTAGTCTGAAGTTAAGAAAATAAATAATAAGGAGGTAAAGATTTAAAACCCTTTAGCGTATGTGTGGTATCTTAAGAGTATTTAGGAAGAAAGAGGTTTAAATATTTTTAAAATATTTTTCTGTACTTTTTAGTTGGATTAGGTTTTTTAAGATGGAGCAAATCAATTTTCTTGAAATTGTGGCAATTGCCATGTCATTGCTTGAGGCAGTTGCTTTTGTTTCTTTTTATTTAACTCCTCCATATAGCAGAGAAACTAATGTTATACATGAAAATCTATAAATGCCTACCACATCTTATAAGTTTATTCTGCCATTTAACTCTTTATCTCCAGATTTTCCTAAAAACCTGCTGAAATTTCAGTATTGAAAGGCTTTGATCTTAGTTTTGTGAAATGACCAGGTGACTCCAATAACCCATGGATTTAGGATTCCCAACCAGCATGGCTGCATTGGCCAGGACCACAGCCAATTGACTTTTTTTCCCCAATTTTAAATGCTTTTGGCACAAACAAGAGCACATTATTTTCATTACCTAATTGTGGCTGTAGCATTGCTGGTGTTTTTACTTGAATTTGCAGCACCTGCATGCGCCTAGTTTACTAGTTTAACAGGAACAGGAACAGCTACTCAGGGCAGAGAATTGAGGCTGGTAAAGGCTGGATACAACCAATATGTCCACTCCTGCAGAGATTGCTCAAAACCTTTTAATTGCTCTTTTAACAGCCTGTTCATCCTTTCAATTAACCCTGATGCTTGTTGGGTTGTAAGAAAAATACCATAAGGTATTGTGTTCAATACCTCAGGCTTGAGTTAGCTGTCTGGTAAAGGGAATCCACTTATCACTGTCCACATGTGTGGAGACTCTGCAAAGAGCACTTAGCTTTTCTAAGCTATGTATTATAGCTCTTTGGCTAGCTTCCCCTACTGGGATGGCCAGCAACAGTGCAGTGGCCATATTTATTTATGGCTTTACAGACATATTTTTCATCTTCAGATAAGTGAAGGGACCTAATATAATCTACATGCTACCTGGTGACAGATTTGCTTGTGGCCTATGTGACCATGTTGATGAAGAAGCATCTTTGAACATCACAGCAAACAGGAGGTTTAGGTGTTTTAGTTTGTAAGCTTCCAGAATGCAATATACCAGAAAAGGAATGGCTTTTTTAAAAAAAGGGAATTTATTAAGTTGCAAATTTACAGTTCGAAGGCTATGACAATGTCCAAATTAACGCAAGGCTATAAAAGTGTTCAAACTAAGGCATCTAGGGAAAGATACCCTAGCTCAAGATGGCTGATGATGTTTGGAGTTCCTCTCTCAGCTAAAAGGCACATGGTGACTTCTGCTAGCTTTCTCCCAGGCTTCTTCAATGTTTTCTTTATGCATCTCCAAAGGTCTCTGGCTGTGTGGGCTCTGTTGGCACTTAAAGCTTTTTCCAAAGTGGTGCCCACTTAATGAACTCTAGTAAGGAACCCCACTTGAATGGGTGGAGACATATTTCCATGGAAAAGACCTAATCAAAAGGCACCACCACAATTGGGTGGGTAACATCTCCATGGAAACAATCAAAAAAGATCCCACCCTGCAGTATTGAGTGAGGATTAAAGAACATGGCTTTTCTGGGGTACACAACAGATTCAAACTGGCACAGCAGGTAACCACAGCTTCTTTCAGTTGTTGTCTGAAGAAGGGCAGCTGGAATTGCTGGGCCAATCTCCACAGACTCTGGAACCTCATTGTCCTGCCTTTCATTGCAACCCTTCATCAGCCTCATGAGATGTTGGCTCTAGGCTATGGATATTTGCTAAAACATATGCTTCAATATTGCCAGGTAAAAATTAGTGTTATGGACAGAGACATGAAATATGGTTATCTTTTGCTTGTGACAAGCAGTCCAGATGACCTCCTATATTTCTTTTCCTCATAAAGGGGGGCTGACAACAGTCTATTGTTCTTGCTTCCATATGGCTATACATACAGTTGGGCCCTGGTACACTGTCCAATTGTTAGCACAAGTGGCTAATGCATCTCCTGGTTCATGAACAAAGACCACCCATACAGCCCTTAATTCAACCTACTGAATGCTCTGCAGAGTTGGTGCCACTGCTAAATTGGACAGCTACAGCCATCCAGGTAGCAGGTTGTGCATGTGCTCATCCATGCAGAGGTGGGTATACTTCCACATCCATCAGTGACGGGCATGAAGGCAGGATCAGCAGGAAAGGATGCACATCGCTCTTCCATATAAGAAACTGGCCCTAAAGTGTTTTGCATTTCTGCACTTAGAAGTCAGTTGTTAAAGATGCTGCATTGCAGGAGGTAAGCTTTTTACTTTGTAAGTGTGCTAAACTGAGAACTTCCTGAATGGGGTCAGTTAGCAGTGTCATGCATCCACTTCTGTATGGGGATGGCCTTTCATAAAGTCATAGGACACTTCTGAATCAGCCCTTCAACTTGTAACAGGGTATTATAGGCCTCATATAACTGCTTTTCCAGAGGGACGTATCTTAGTTCTGCCCATTTCCATAGCTGAGACCAGAAACCAGTAGGTATGCATTTTGTCTGTTGCCTTTGCCATAAACCTCACCCAAATCCAATGTTCGTACTGGCCACATTGAATTCACAAAGCACATCTGGGTCTACCCCCTCCTTTAAAGCTTGTGGTTGTGCTATAGCTCGTTTTGACTTTTCAAAAGCAGGCTGCTATGGGGTGTTCCACTTGTAAGCCTTTTCCTTGCAAACAGCAGTATAAAAAAGTTTCAAAATTTGTGTCAAATGGGGTATAAATGACCTCCAATAGTCCATTAAAGCAAGAAAAGATATTAACTGCTTAGAAGTGTGTGGAGTGTGGTGGTTCTGTACTTTGTCAACAATAGCATCAGGAATTGTATTAGTCTTTCCTGACAAGATAATGCCTAGAAATTTGACACAGCATCCAGGCCCTTGTAATTTGTCTCCATTTACTGCCCATCCCTGGCTTGCAAGGTGAGTCACTGCTGTGTTAGTGGTGGTTTCTAATTCTCAGAGAGAATTACTGGTTATCATAACATCATCAATGTAATGGAAAAGAGTTCTATTTTGGAGGAAGTTCCATGTTTTCAGGTCTTGAGCAACTAAGCCATGGCAAATAGTGGGACAACTATAGTTGGGACAATATGGTAAATGTCCATTGTTGTCCTTCCCACATGAAGGTGAATGCAGGTCGGCTGGAGAAATATGAAAAAAGGCATTAACAAGGTCTAATCCAAAATGAAATTGGCCTAAGTGAGTACTTAAATTTTGTAACAAAGTGGCAATATTTAACAAACCGTGATTAAAGGAGAAGTTACTTTATTTGTTCTCTATACTCAATTGTCATTCTCCAAGTACCATCTGGTTTCTTTACTGGCCAGACAGGGCTCTTAAAAGGGCTATGGTTAGGAATGATAATACCCATTCTTTCTAATTCATTAATAGTGGCAGTGATTTTTTGATGCTCCCCCAGGCAACTTATGTTGATGCACTGCCGCAAAGCATCTGAAGAAATGTACTTTCAATGATTACCACATAGCATGTCCTCTCAGGATGGCTTTGACCACTCAGCAACTATGGTGTTTTGCAAGGTAACATTTTGCAAGACATCAATTCCTAATATACACTCCAGGATAGGAGATAAGTGTACTGTATACGTTTGAGTTGGAAATCATCCAATTTGCATTAATAATTGCCTCTGTGTTGCTTTAATGCCTTGGTCTCTGTATCCAGGAATGGTTAGCATCAGGCTCCCAGTTCATGAACATTTCCCATATATTAAGGTACGTTCTGCTCTGGTGTCTACTAAGACCAAAACCCTATGTTGTCCCCCAATCTTGGGGTTTGCTCATATGAAACTTAACCGCACAAGGCATAGGCTAAGCCTACTTAAAATTAGGCCTAAGAGTCACCCCCAAGAGAACCCCTTTTGTTGCTCAGATGTGGCCTCTCTCTCCAGCCAACATGACAAGCAAACTCACCACCCTTCCCCAGTCTACGTGGGACATGACTCCCAGGACTGTGGACCTTCCTGGCAACATGGGACAGAAATCCCAGAATGAGCTGAGACTCAGCATCAAGGGATTGAGAAAAACCCTAGAATGAGTTGAGATTCAACATCAGGGGATTGAGAAAACCTTCTTGACCACAAGGAGGAAGAGGGAAATGAGACAAAATAAAGCGTCAATGGCTGAGAGATTCCAAACAGAGTTGAGAGGTTATCCAGGAGGTTATTCTTATGCATTAAATAGGTAAAACCTTGTTAGCCAAGATTAGTGAAGAAGCTGGAGGGAACTGCCTGAAAATGTGGAGCTGTGTTCCAGTAGCCATGTCTCTTGAAAATGACTGTATAATGATATAGGTGTCAAAATGTGACTGTGTGATTGTGAAAACCTTGTGTCTGATGCTCCTTTTATCTACCTTATCAACAGATGAGTAAAACATATGGAATAAAGATGAATAATAGGGGGAACAAATGTTAAAATAAATTTAGATCGAAATGCTGGTGATCGGTGAGGGGGAGGGGTGAGGGTATGTATGATTTTTTTCTGTTTTCTTTTATTTCCTTTTCTGAATAGATGCAAATGTTCCAATAAATGATCATGATGATGAATATGCAACTATGTGATGATATTGTGAATTACTGATTATATATGTAGAACGGAATGATCAAAAGTTACGAATGTTTGCATTTGTTTGGTGTTTTTTGGTATTTAAAAAAAATTATTTTTAATTAATAAAAAAAACCCTATGTTCATTAGTTGGGGATCAAAATACAGCTAGTTCTATATGAGGCCTCTGATCCCCAGTGTCCCTACATAATGTTCTTATTTGGAGATCTTGACTTACCCCCTATGCTAGGGAGAAGGGTGCCTCCCCGTCTTGCTCAGCCAGGGGGCAGAAAGCTCTTTACATGGTGTCACCTGTGCCTTTCAGCTGCAATCCACATCCTCCTCTAATGACCTGGCTTCAAACTCTCTTCTTTGGGCAGCATGCTTTACAGTCTAACTAATACTGCATTTGATTGCCCATTAGTATCCTCACTTTTAGTTCCAGAAGCTATTGTGTCTTTCTGCATGACACCTGGTTCAGACAGTCACAACCCCTTGGGATGCGACACATAGCTCTGACTCTAGCTCCCTTTTTAAAAAAAACTTTTTTATTGTATTATATATATATATATATATATATATATAAAGCAAAGAAATAAAAAAGCAATAGTTTTCAAAGCACTCTTCAACAAGTTGTTACAGGACAGATCTCAGGGTTTGTAATGGGCTACCATATGATCCTGTCAGATTTTTCCTTCTAGCTGCTCCAGAATATAGGAGGCTAGAAGGCATAAATATTTTTTTGTCATCACAATTGACTTTTTTTCTTTTTTGTGAAAAATAACATATATATAAGAAAACAATAAATTTCAAAGCACAGCACCACAATTAATTGTAAAACATATTTCAGAGTTTGACATGGGTTACAATTCCACAATTTTAGGTTTTGACTTCTATCTGCTCTAAGATTCTAGAGACGAAAAGAGATATCAATTTAATGATTCAGCAATCCTATTCATTTGTTAAATCCTCTCTTCTCTGTATAACTACACCATCACCTTTGATCTTTCTATCCTCTCTTTCGGGGCATTTGGGCTATGGCAATTCTAACTTTTTCATATTGGAAGAGCCTGTCAATAATAAGGGGTAGGGAGATGGAACTATCTGATGTCCTGGAGAGGCTGGGTTCTCTAGGTTTCAGGAATTATCTGGTCCAGGGACCCATCTGGAGGCTGTAGGTCTTTGGAAAGTTACTCTAGTGCATGGAACCCATGTGGAATATTATATATTGCCCCAGGTTTCTTTAGGATTGGCTGGACTGGTCCTACTTGGGGTTCGGCAGGTTATGATAAATTACAATGTCTAACTGAGGATTGTGTAAGAGCAACCTCCAAAGTAGCCTCTCGACTCTATTTGAACTCTCTCTGCCACTGATTTTAGTTATTAGTTACACTTTATTAGTTATACTTCTTTTTTCCCTTTTGGTTAAGATGGAATTGTTGACCCCATAGAACCAGGGCTGGATTCCTGGGATGAATTCCTGGGATTCATCTCCCATGCCACCAGGGAGACTTTCACCTCTGGACATCATGTCTCATGTAGTGGGGAGGGCAATGATTTCACTTGCAGAGTTGGGCTTGGAGAGAGTGAGGCCACATCTGAGCAACAAAAGAGGTGCTCCAGAAGTAACTCTTAGGCATACCTATAGGTAGATTTAGCTTTGCTGCTAAATCTACTACATAAGGCTACTTACATAAGGTTCAGAAGAGTAAGCCTCAAGATCAAAGGCATAGTTTATTGATTTGGGTGTCCCTAAAGTTTGATACAACATCAGGGTATTCCCTGATGGTGAAGTTTAATAGTTCCGTATTTTTTCTCCCATCTGTCAAGGGAGTGTGCCAATACTTTTTTATTATCTCCTTAATATACTCTAGGATGTATACAGGTCTTATGTTCAACTATACAAGATTAAAGGACCTATTTCTTTTTCTGGGCTCCCTGTGTTTCAGTTGTTCCAGTGAGCAATACAGATATGTTGAGTTAGATTATGTGCTACAGAAAATTTTGGTTCCAGACCAAATAAACCTTTCTTCCCTTGGCCTCAAAGAGTATGTGTGGTTCTAAAATATAGACAATTTCTTCCTCACCCCTGTATTCTGAATTACTTTAACCCCAACCTGATCAGCTTTGTTCTTATCTCTAAATATCTTGAAATCCAGAAATAATAATAATAATAAACATGTCTGCTATAAAAGCTTACAATCTAGGCCCCTATTTTCTTATAAGCATTTTCTAAAGGAGACCATACCATTGTTTTTTTGTTTCTGGCTTATTTTCCCTCACCAAATGTCCCACAGATTCATTCACATCACTGCATGCCTCGCCACTTTGTTCCTTTTTTCTAGAAGAACAACATTTGTTAGTAATTATACACCATTGTTCACCAATCTACTTCTCCGTCAATGCATCCTTCAGCCACCTTGTGCTGGTTTGAAAGGATGTATGTACCCTAGAAAAGCCATGTTTTAATCCTAATGCCATTTTGTAAAGGTGGCTGTTTCTTCTTATGCCTATTCAGTACTGTATGTTTGAAAGTTTAATTAGATCATCTCCCTGGAGATGTGATTTAATCAAGAGTGGTTGTTAAGCTAGGTTAGCAGGAGGCATGTTTCTACCCATTCAAGTGTGTCTTGATTAGTTTACAGGAATCCTATAAAAGAGGAAACATTTTGGAGAATGAGATATTCAGAAAGAGCAGAGAAGAATGACATAGCCACGAGAAGCAGAAACAGCCAGTGACTTTTGGAGATGAAGAAGGAAAATACCTCCTGGGGAGCTTCATAAAACACAAAGCGAGGAGAAAAAGCTTGCAGATGATGCCATGTTCACCAGGTGCCCCTCCAGCTGAGAGAGAAACCCTGACTGTGTTCACCATGTGCCTTCTCATTTGAGAAAGAAACTGAACATCATCGGCCTTCCCTTTTTTTTTTAATTAAATTTTTAATTTAAAAAATATATATAACCACAAACACACACATTCTTAACTTATGATCATTCCTTTCTACATATATAATCAGTAATTCATAATATCATAACATAGTTGCATATTCATCATCATGGTCATTTCTTAGAACATTTGCATCAATTCAGAAAAAGAAATAAAAAGACAACAGAAAGAAATTAATACATATCATACCCCTTACCCCTCCCTTTCACTGATCACTAGCATTTCAATCTAAGTTTAACATTTGTTCCCCCATTATTTATTTTTGTTCCATATGTTTTATTCATCTATTGATAAGGTAGATAAAAGGAGCATCAGACATAGGTTTTCACAATCACACAGTCACATTGTGAAAGCTATATCATTATACAATCATCTTCAAGAAACATGGCTACTGGAACACAGCTCTACATTTTCAGGCAGTTCCCTCCAGCCTCTCCATTACA
>PVIY010046565.1:0-18391 GCA_004026745.1 Myrmecophaga tridactyla | reverse complement strand
ATTTCGATAGTCGAAAGTTTTCAAATCAGGTTTCTACCAACATAACAAAAGGGGTTCCATGTGGAAAGTTTGAGTTTGGGACTAGAAGAAATCCATACCCAGGCAATAATGTGTTTCTTGTGGGAAAATCACATTTTGGCCTCTTTCATCCTGACCCCAGAGACCATCCGAAATGTGCACTTCAGGACAATTAAAGAAAGTGGAAAGCAAGCAGGGAATGGAACAAGAACAAAAGAATAAAGAAGGCTTTTGAATGGGTAGGACTGGCTCATCCTGTTCTCCAGCCTGTGGTTACAACGTCCAGCATACAAGCACTACGGCATCCACAACTCTGCTGAGTTCTAGGGAAGCCTGTCATTGAGGCAGCTGGTGAAGTGGTCCAGCACTGGCCTGGACAGCAGGAGGTCTTCATTCTACTCCTTACCCTACTGCTCCTTAGTCACCTGATTCTGAGCAAGTCTCTTCAGTTCTGACCTTTCCCCATAGCTATGAAATTGAAATGCTGGACAATATCTAACCTCCCTCTCATCTCTAACTATCTGGCCCTCTTTCTAAGACTTCGCAAGTTGCTTCCTCTGGCTACTCCCCTCAGTGACCCATGGTTTTCAGCAGAGGCACTGATGTTCTGACTTCTGAAGACCCCTACGTCCATCTCACAGTCTGACAGATTCTCTGGAGAAGACAAGGCAATGACTATAAACTTAGTGAAAATAGTTTTATGTGGAAGCTATAAAGGATTGGAAAAGACAGATCTATTTCTTCTCACCAAGGGTTTCCAGACATATTGGAACTGATGCGTGGTTTCCCAGGAGCAAATCTCATGGGGAGATGCCGCCACAGTCATTGTCACTTTGTTTTCTAACAGCGCCTTGCAGCCACAGACCCAAAGTCTTCTTGAGAAAGCTTTTTCCTTTCAGGTCTGACCTTATGATTCATCTGGTTCCTGTCTTAAAACCAATTATTACGTATTGCCTTTTGAATTTCACCCTTGACACCACTTTGCCCTGACTTAATTCTATGACTGGCTTTTATTCAAAACTTTCATTTTGAGGACAGTATAAGAGCTGCAAATGGCCTTCTTCAAGAAGCCCTGTGTAAGACGGTAACTCTGGTGATCAAAACTACAAAATGGGCATTTGATACATCTTGCCAAACAAAATGTGCCATTTCATAGGATGTAGATGAAAGGAAAGCCAAAAGCAAAGGCCTAAGCAATGACAGAAAGAGGCTTCTGGGTCATGATTTCTAAATATTAGTCTGAGTCTCGCACCTAAGCTCTCAGCCAGTCTTAACAAAGTCCACTTGACCTCTCTATATGGATGTCCTACCTACACAGTTACCTTTTACCCTAACCTATTCTTCCTCTTACATTCTCTCAGGATGTCCTGGCCTTCAATTGGGATTCAATATCCAGTTAGCCAACAGATCTCAGAAACATCTCCCAAATCCACTCTCCCCTCTATATCCCTGTCAAAATTGTTCTAAACTCAGACGTGCATCCTCCCTTGTCTAAAGTATTAGAAGCAATAGCTTCCAAATTGGATTCCTTTCCTCCAGATTTCCCTGTCTCCAATTCATTCTCCACAGCCACCACAGTCCTCCTAAAACAAAGATCTGAGCTTGTCATTTCTTTACTTCCAAATCTCTAATGGTTTCCAAGATGGTGTAGAATAAATTCAAGCTTTTTGGAGAAGAACTCCTCCCACAATCTGACTTCAAGCTCTCATTTCAGTCCCTTCTATTTTTCTACTCCACCTTCTCATGCAGTAGCAGATAGGGGCACCCAAGGCAACAACTCATTGGGGCACACCAGGCACTTCCTGGCCCTGCCTTTGCCCATGCTGTTCCCTCACCGGGAATGCCCCATTGTCTCCGCTCTCAACCTCCATGGAAACCTGTCAAAATCACACCCATCCGTCATGTCAAGCACTCTACTTGCTCCCCAGCTGCAGTTATGTTTCTTCCTCTGAGACCCCTAGTAAGTGCATCTCAAACCTGAAGAGTTTCAAAGAATTCTGGTTCCCTGACCCAACTAAATCAGAATTCCTGGGGTTGATGCCCTGAGGAATCAATATTTTTAAAGAGTTCCCCCAGGAGCTCAAGTTTGAGAACACTGCTCAATTGTTTCATTTGTATCCTTGCCACTTTTCACATTTAATTAGTATTTATTTCTGAAGCAGTTAGATTGTATAAAACAATTGTGCCAAATATGGGGATACTACAAGGAGTCAGGTCCCAAGTAAAAAGTAATCATAATAGAGAATATGCTATATATTTTATAACAACATAAACAATACTTTACAATAAAATATGATACCTTATATTCTAGCCATTTGTGCACATCTTTCTACTTCTATTCCTTGAGCATAACTATTTCTCATTGATCTTTACATCTTAGGACCTAATTCATTGACTTATATTCAATTAACAGATGGTGACGAACAGTTAATATATCTATTAATTTGTTAGCTTATGGATTAGCGTGAAGGAAATATTTTAACTTCAAACATATCTGTCTAGAAAGAAACAGGAAGTTGCCTTTGCATTGCTGACTCTAGAACAGTGTTTCATCCTCACCTAAGGAACAAAGTTTGGCCACCCCTTAGCTCTGTCCTGAGTCCACTGTCTGGCTAAGGAGAGCTTGCTGACCTGCGAACCAAGCCACAAGACCCCCGCTGGAAATTTAGCTGATTTTGACAAAGGCTTGGATATAAGCTAACGGCTTATTGTTACTCTTTAAGAAAGTACACGCGGTTTGTCAATTTAAATGGTCTCCATTTTCCAAACACTTACTCAGCCCACAACTCCAACAGAAAGGCAAAGAGAGGGGACTATCCTTCTTTGGCAGGCATGGAGAGAGGCCGAAATTGGCTGGGTTTCTATGTAAGGTCAGGGTATCTGCAGCCCCACTATCATGGCCATGTGTGCCTGGGAGAGAAAATGATCACTAAATGGAGGCTTCTGGGAAGTTTCACCTTGCACCTTCACAGAGACATTGGATAAATCGAATGCTTCATACCCAGCAACAATGAGGGTTTCAACTTTCAAAGACAAGTCAACATTCCTCTGAAAAAGCTCAGATCAGTGAATCGTTTCTTTTTTTTTTAAATATTAAAGTTTCCAGGTTTGATACCAGTCCCCCTTTAAGAAATTCAAGGATCCGTAAATAAATGTTTTTCAAATGGCAAGGTTACATATGACAATGCGGTTATCATATTTTGTATAAGTAAATATTTGAAACGGGCACCCAAGTCTCACTGAGAAGAGAAATTAATACAAATTACAACTGTAAACCATCCAAATTTTACATCATTTATCTTCCCTTCCCCTATGTTGTAAATAAACCTTTAAAAGAGATACATAATTTTCATTTTGTTAGGTTCACCCCTTCCTTTTTCTTTCACAATATTGAAACTCCCAACCAGAAGATGAAATAAGGAAAATCAACCTTAAAGCTGAACCTATTGATTCTCCCTTCCTTTCAATTTTCCCCTTAAAATGCTTCAGATGAATAATATTTCACTTCTCAGAAAAGAGAAAATTGATATCCGGGGCAAGACATAATGCAAATGCACGTTAAATGTATCAGAGAATCCAACTTTCGTAATGATTGGTTTTAGTGGGGAGTGGGGGAGGGTGGGTCAGCAAAGTTGGACACAAAGTTAGTTGCCTCTTTCTAGCTGGGCCCAGCGGGGTCTTCTCAGCTACAGCTTTAGGCACCGGAGCCCCCATGCGGCCTGCCCAGGCCCGTACCCATTGCCCCTGGGAGACACAGCTTGTGTTGGAGACAAACCGCTTTCTCCCTCAACTAGACATTTCTATGTCTTCGGTCCTCCAGGGCCATAGTTCTCACTGGAAAATTAATCCCATTAATGTATAAGTGATTTAATATAAGAGATTAGCATCTTGACAGGGGCCTTCTGGAAATGCCTTTCCCCAAACAGGGAACTGTAATAGTGACAAGACGCCAAGCCATCGAGGAGACTCTTGGAGAGAAGACAACTTCCATCTGTCGTCCAGATCACACCTTAGAGCCGGCCACCCGTCCCCACAGTGCTGGCCCTACTGCAGAGATTGAAAGTCTCTTTACACAGGCTCTCTCAAAGGAAGTTGTCACTTTTGGCTTCACAAACCAAAACTTTCCCCAAATCAGGTGCTTGGGAGAAAAAAATGAAGTACTTTTAATAATTTAAATGGCTCTTCTCTGCACATGCTCAGAACCCAAATCCCTTTCCTAACTGAAGTGCTTATATAAAAATTTGACAGCTCTTATAATTTTAAATTGCTCTACACTGAGTATGGCTAGAACCTTGATCACTTCCAAATTCAAGGGCTTATAAAAATTTGAAGCACTCCAATAATTTTAAATTGCAATGCACAGTGTAGAGTGATTTAAAATTATTGGACTGCTTCAATTTTTTTTAAAAGGTCTTCAATTTGGTAGTGAGTCAAGCAGCATTCTAATACAGTGGTTTAAGACATAGTGTGCTAATCTAAAACTTAACGCCTAAAAATAATGAAAATTAAACCAAATGAGCTTAAAAAAAAAAGGAAGGAGGCACTCAGAATACACCTGGAAAACTGGAAAGCGTCTGGGGAAGAAGGTTGAGGCAAGGCCTTAGGTGAGGGATGCTAAGAAGGAAATGTAAATGCAGGAGGGTGGAGCACCTGGAAGCCTCAGGGCCTCACCACAAGTCTCAGGGTGCTTTTAGAGAGGAACCTAAAGAAGTAAGGAGAGCCAGCACTGGGTGAAGGAAAACTTGAGTACTAATGGGAGCACTGAAGGATGTAAACTTTTCACTATCTGGGGATATGTTTGGATTTCTGCCCTGTCTAAAAACAAATCACTTTTTGTTGTAGTTTTTTGGTGGTTTGTTTTATGGAACTTTCAAGGTAGGATTCACCTCTGTGCTGCTATGGGGTTTCCTCTCATTATTTTGCTGGGCATGACTTTCAGGGGGTGCTGGTTAATCACCCAAATATCCCCAATCATAGCCATGATAAGCAAAGGGGGCATTTTCCCACTTGTTTCCCATCAGGTCTGAACCTCTTTTTAACTCCAAATAGCTTTTTAGATGGGTTTTTTGTTGTTTCCAAGTTATCCTCAAACTGTCAATTTTCTCTTCCTCTAATTTTCCTTTCTTGCCTTGCTCTCTTTTCCACCCCTCCACCACTCCTTCTTTCTGCCACTACTGAGGACTTCAGAGGCTGACAGATCACAGGCACATTTACTCAATGATCCTTCTTGCCCACCCATGGGGTGGAGCCCAGGTCCCAGGAAACATCCCAGCCAAAAGGTAAAAGCACCTGAGCTCCCCTTGGTAAACACACCTATCGTAGGGGCCCAGCACCATTTACCACAGGAAACCTGTATTTTAAAGCAACGCTTAAATGTATTTTATTCCATTGCCTTGTTGTGAGCTGTTTTGCTCTATTGGCTGGATAATTGTGTGTCTTAAAATATTGTGTAAGTAGCATATTTACATGATAGCTTATAATATTTCCCAGGAACCCACTGCAGTCAGGACTCAAAGTGAGGGGAAGTTCAGTGAGAAGAAGTTGACAGAAGCTGAATTTTGGCGCCTTGCTCCCCATAAAGGACTAAAGTGTGTCATATTATCTCCTGAATTTTAAAAATATTTATTAAGCATAACATAGTTAAGAAAAGTTGGGGTGGGGTGTGGGACAGAAACATATTAAAACAAAATGTTACTCATTCAGGGAAATGAGGTTCCTGGAAAGAGGACAAGAGCGAATACAGACCTGGGCAAAATTAAAGGGTGGGAAATATTTTAATGAAATTGAATTTGCAAAAAAAGTTAGCAAAGGGGATCAGGGATTTAGAGCATATTAAGATAGAAATGACTTCACACTTTTCTTCTATGCTAAGTAACATTTTCCCAAGCTCTGGATAACAGATTTCCTCTATATGTGAGCAACATACCCACCCAGGGCAGGAGAGTTTAAAATACGCAGCGCTTATAGGTTCTGCTGGCTTCCACCCCAAGTCTGCACAAGACTTACGGTAGATAAACCTGGATTTCATGTTTAAACTGTGATTTCTTATAATTTCCAAGGATTTCCCAATTTGAATAGTAGACTTTATTATTATTCCATGTAATAATGAATAAATAGATTAATAAAAGCCTATTGGCAGCAAAGAATATTAACCAGGAAAACTTCAAAAGGGCCCAGATTAAACAAATAGCTAAATCTATGGGTACTTAGGAGCCTTTAAAAAAAAGGGGTGGAGGGTTGTACTGGGTGGAAAGAAGGAAATAAATACAGAGAGGAAAAGTTGCTTCAAGCCAGAGTTGTCTTGACAGTCATAGTATTATAATAAGCAGCCTGATCCAGAATCTAGAACATGATTAGTATTTTAACCAGATTATTTTGCAGGAAGGGCAGATTTGGGAAGGAGCAGTCAGGTGCAGGGAAGCTCAAACAAATATGAATGCCAAATTCGTAAAGAGTAGGAGTTCACCAATGGGATATGGAAGAAATCTAGTTCCCCAGTTGTGAAGCATAGCAGGAGATGATTAAGGATACTTTGCTAAGAAGCAAACAGATTTTTAGGTCACGTGTCTGTAGAGATGTCACCATTTAATAAAGTGACAAAATCTATCTATCACATAGGCATGAACACAGAACAATATAAAGAGGTTAACAGAAATTGATGGCATCCAAGGTTTAATTTTACACCGAATCGGAGTCTTTGGTGATTGAAATAGACAAAGATGTATAGGGTTATCTTGTTGAAGAGGCTGTGCTAATTACTGGCACTTGTCATTTCTCCATAGCTTTATCTAAGTCAAGAAGGCTAACCAGCTCCTTTTTCCCCAGTATGCATTATTTGTTCAGGAGATTTTGCTGAGGAAGCTTTTTTTCATAACTGCACCTCATTATTAACAGGTCCATAAATAAATGGGTCCTAATATTTTTCTCTGTTAGCATTTATGATAGGGACATTTGGTCTACAAAAGATTATGCTCGTCTTTAATAAAAATAGGCACTTATACATGAAGCCCATTAGGCCCTCGTTACACTGTCGGAGGAGGAAAGGGGAGGAACCAGAGTTGACGTATAAAACAATAATAATAATGCAGTGAGCCGGCAGCATTGTAAATAGAGAATATTTAATAGGTCTCCGTGATTTTCCCCAAGCTACCGACTCTTCAGCCTTCTTCTCTAACTTTAGCCCTCCATGATGTTAAGACAAAGTCAAGAAGTATTAATCAAGCATTTTCTATATGACTAGTGCTGTGCTAAGTGTTGCAAAAGAGATAAAATTACAAACATAGTAACTGCCTTTGAGGAGACGCCACTCTAGTGTAAGACCCGAAACAATTCAAGGAGATGCTTGATCCATGCAGAGTGCTGGTGGGAGGTGCTCAGCATTGTAGAATTCAGGGTCAGCAAAACCGGTGCTGGCCTGGGATCATTTAAAGTAGTTTCTTAGCTATGTAAAAGAGCTAGAGTCTGTGGGACACGGAGGGTTGTTCTGGGGCTTAGAGACATGGTGAGAAGGGGAAAAGCATGTCAGACTGGGAAGTCTACAGACAAAAAAAAAAATTACAAAACACACAAAGAAATAGGAGGTGATGGCCTAGGCAAAGGAGAAAATTAATGCATTAGAAATTATCAATGAGAGGATCCAACCTGGGACATTTTAGACAATGGCTTTAAAAATAAATCAGTCCTAAATAGGCTCAGAGAGCTAAAGGATAGCATGGACAAAAAGCTAAAGGAAATCAGGAAAATGATAGCAATAGAGAGATGGAAATTATGAAAAAGAAAAATAGAGCTGAAGACAGAAGTTACAGAAATTAAAACACTTCTAGAGGCTTTCAACAGTAGGTTGGAGCTGGCAACAGAAAGACTCCATGAACTTGAAGATAGGGAAATTGAAATCATTCAGCCTTAGACGCAGGAAAGGAAAGAATGAATAAAAGTAAATAAAACCTAAGTAATCTGTGGGACATCGACAAGGGTTCTAAATCGGGAAGTCTCAAAAGGAGAAGAAAGAGAGAAAGTGTCAGAGAGAGTGTTTCAAGAAATAATGGCTGAAAACTTATCAAACTTAATGAAAGACAAGAATATACATATCCAAGACACTCAACGAATCCCAAACAGAATAAACCCAAAAGATCCATGTCATGGCAAATTTTAATCAAACTGTTGATTGCCAAAGATAAACAGAGAACTCTGAAAGCCACAAGAGAGAAACAACGTGCCACATACAAGGAGCCTTAATAAGATTAATTGCTGATCTTTCCTTGGAAACCATAGAAGGAAGATGGCAGTGGTAAGATGTACTTAAAGCGCTGAAAGCAGAAAATTTCCAACCAAGAATTCTGGGTTCAGAAAAGCTGTTTTTTAAAATGTGGGAGAGATTAAGTCATTCCAAGATAAACAAAAGTTGAAGGAGTTCATCACCACTAGAGTGGCCTGGCAAGAAATGTTAAAGGGAGTTCTGCAGATTGAAAGGAAAGGACACTAGATAATTGACTGAAGCCACATGAAGAAATAAGGATCTCTGTTAAAGATAAAGATATAGGTATATAAAAATACCAGTACTATTGTCTTTTTCATTTATAACTTTGCTTTGTACTTCCTACAGGGTCTAAAAGGCAAATGCAAAAAAAAAAAAAAGAAAAAGTAAAGATATATCAATGGTTTTGGACCTATCATGTATAAATACGTAATTTGTGACAAGAGCTACATAAAAGTGGGGGGGGTAGAGGTGTATAGTAACACAATTTATGTGTGCTTTTGAAGTTCGTTAAGTTCGTATCAAAGCAAATTGATTGTTATAGATTCAGGATGTTACATTTAAGCCCCATGGTAACCACAAAGAAAATATCAGAGAATAGGCAAACACATAGAGACAGAAAGTAGAGTCCAGGTTCCCGGGGTGGAGGGCAGCAGAAATGGGGTTTTAATGCAAAATGAGAGTAGGCTTTCTTTTTGGAGTGAAGGGAAAGTGATAGCAATGGATGGAAGTGAGTGTACTACAAAACTGTGAATGTGATTAATCCCACTAAATGGTATGTATGGGAGGGGTTGGGATGGGAAGATTTTTTAAATTTTTAAAAAAGAGAATAATGACAATTAAATGCAATGCATGATATTGCATGGGATCTAAGAAGGAAGCTAAAAAGGACTCAGAGGCACATGAATGGGACATAAGAAAAGACTGGAATATAGAATATATTTTATATCAATGTCAAATTTCTTGAACTTTGTAAGTACACTAAGCATGATTACATAAGTGAATGTTCTTGTTCTTAGGAAATGTACATGGCAGTATCTCATGTTCAAGGAATATGATATGTACAAACTGATTTCAAATATTCAGAAAATAGATAGATTGATTGATGATAGATAAAGATAGTTAGATAGGATAGATACACAGAGAAAGACAGAGGAAGGAAGGAAGGAGGGAGGGAGGGATGGAGGAAGGGAAGGAGGGAAAGAGAGAGAGAGAGAGAGAGACGGGGAGAGAGAAAGAAAGAAATTGCAAAGGTGGCAAAATGTTAAAATTGGATATTGGTTGATCTGGATTTCCGGCAGAGATGGTGGGGGGGAGTTGGAGTTCTCTGTATGGGATTCATGTTATTTTTGCAACTCTTCTATAAATTTGAAATGATTTCAAAATAAAAAGTTGGAAAGTTTCTGCAAGATTTGGCGGCCCTTGGGACCAGCACAATACAGAAAAGAAAGGCATTGAAGAGAATGGAAAAGCTGGTAGAGGAGAGGGAAAGATTGGGCCAGCAAGTCCAATGTTAGGATGAAAAAGCTATGGAGAGAAGAACAGAGGAAAAGGTCTAAAATGGTGTGTCTGGTTGTAGGCATGTTAAATTAGAGATGATGTCAACTCAATGAAATGATGCAAACATGGATTCGTGATGGAGATCAGACCAGAAGTGATGATGGAAGTCAGGCTGTCCTAGAAGTAGGCTCCACAGAGCTTCACAGGCACTGCCAAAACAAATGAAGGAAGTGGAGGCCAACCAAATGGGGAAGCCAGCATCCAAAAAAGCCAAAAGGAAGTTCTGCAAGTTGTCAGCAAGAGAAGAGATCAGAGAAGGATGAGGACTATGTGTATGACCAGAGGCCAGGCCACAAGGAATAGGCAAAGACAAGTGAGTATTCAGCAAATGAAGGCCACCTTAGATGCTCAGAGCTAACCCTCTGGACCTGATGAGATTAGATGGAGCATTGCTTAGGCTTAAAGATGAGAGAGCAGAGAGGAGGGACAAAGAAAAAAGAGAATGAGCTGGAACATGTGGAGCACCTCAAAAAACTTCATCCATTTCCTATATGAGGGGCACCTTATTTTTCTTTCTGCATCATTCCAATTAGTTACAAAAATCTATGGTCCCAAATATTTATGTGTGATTGTATGTGCAACTTTGACCTTAAACAGAAAAATGTACCTCAAAACCAGTGCATGGGACTCATAAAATAACAAGCACTCTAGGAATGCAAATATTTCTCATGTTTCATGAGGGTCAAAGTGTTAATTTTTATTAGCTGGCTTCATAACACCTTTGATAAGTTCCTTTGTCACCATGCAAAAGCTCTAGATGCCCCTCTATTTTCCTATTTGGGAAAAGTATTATCAGGGCTTCCCTGGATGGGTAAGAAAAAGTAAAATCTATCCATGTACTTACCAATTTTACTAGCACTTCTCAAATTTCTAGCAGGTTCTGAAAAGATATATATGTTTTTAAAGGCGCCCTTCCTACTTGAGGACATCCATTTTGCACTTGCAGCCCCCACATTTGCACATGAAAAAAAATCCATCACTGTGTATACAAATGCCAAATTGCAATGCAAATAGGCATTTGTGTGCCCAATTACCCATTTTGTGTGTTTGCAAAACGGATATGCTGGCAGATTCTGCAGGTGTGAGTTGGTAGCTTGTTGGAAACTTGGCTCCCACTGAGTCAGCGCCAAATAAGGTGTTTCTTCCTGACAGTGTGGTTGGATGGGAGAAAGTCCATCTTAGGGTCAGCCTTCAGTGCAGTATCGGTGTAGAGACAAACAGCAGAGACCATCCCTACAGAGGGGAAGGTAAAGACAAATGAATCTAAAAAGTAAAAAGAACTTCAGAACTGCAGTTGATGACTGGGTGGTATGTCCTGGAAGCACAAAGGGTTTTCTCATGCGCAACCCTTAATCCTTTTGTGGACAGCTTTTTAATTGAGAAAGCCCATTCTTCAAAGCATATTTTGCATATTTTTAAGTGTAACTATAAATTTAGGACCAACATCCCAACTGGCACTCAGAGTATACTGGTAAATCTCAAGTTGCCCTGGTTGATCTGCAGACCTGCTGTTACCTCCATGCCACCCAAAAGATCTGCCCCCTTTGTCCATCAGAATTCTCAGGCAGTGGAGAAGAGACAACAATACTCTCTCTTGACTTAGTCATGAAGCCTCCTGCAGATAGGATCCATCCAGATGAACCATTGCCATTCCCTCTCCACATCCGAGATAATCATAAGAAAAATCCTGCCCCAAGTTGTAATGGGCAAATTAGAAGGGGGCATACATAGCAGAGATGGATGACCCTTTGTTCATGTCTTTGCTTGCTCCCTCTGAGATAAGTCAAGCTTCAAAATGGTACATCCTGAGAGCAGTAAGTTTGTAACAAACAGAAATTCAGTGTTCTCTTGGGGAATCTATAGTCTGGCCCACAAATTCTTCTCTCCACTTGATTTATTTTTAATAAAGTGATTGGTCAAAATGAAATTAGATAAGGTTCTACTTTCATTGGATACTTGACTACAGGAAGGTCGTCTAAATACCACTGTTGTCATCATGTAAATTTCACTTTTAATCCTCTTTTTATCTAACAGAACTTCAGTTTTAAAAAATTCTGAGCAAATATACAAAACCCACTTAATCATAAAAGTACCACTTCCTTTTGGATGTCAGTAATTCTCAAAATTGCCTTAGATATTTGCTAGATATCAGAAATGGGTAATGTAGTATTTTAAGTGGCAGAAATGCATTAGTGCTATGTAAGTACATGATCCTTAATGTACTAATCTCGGCAATATGTGTAATGAGGACTTTCAGTAACACTTATTTTAAGTGTCCTCTGAGAAATGCTAATTTACAATGAAACACCTATGGAAGTAGATGTGACATCTACATGAATACCAAATGAATTCATTTTGATCAATGCTATTACAATGAATATAAAATGAATTCACAATGATAGGACATTTAAAGTATCACCAAATTTTCTTTTAATATTACATGTGCAATGAAGATTAGCATATGTTGAGAATCAGATTGAATATATATGCATAGATGTATAAAAATATATACGCATATATATGTAGAAAGAAAATATACACTCTTACTAATTACTTCATTAGGAAGTACCCTTTTAAAAAGAAGCATTCTTTTCAATGACAATAAAAATCTTATATGTGCAAAATGTTCATGTCATGTTTACAAATTCCATACTGGATATTAACAAACATAAGATTTGCATTAGGAAAGCAAGTAAACAAACAGGCTTTGTGGATTTTAGAATTGACAAAAGATGTTTCCAAATCTACGTCTTGTATTTTCCTGACTCTTTCACAATGGCAATGGTTGGTAAACTGACTCATGTTACCTGTTAAAACTCACAGGACTCAAATGCTTTTAAAACAATTGACATTTGTGAAACTAGTCAAAGATGACTGATGATGGATGGAGAGATAGATGAATGAATGGATAATTGCAAATGGTATGATATTTAAATATGATACCTGAGAGGTCGACGTTTTATTTAGAGTTTCAAAAAGAAAAAAAAACTAGAATTTGAAGGGAATATGTTCATTATCCATTTTCGTAGGTGGGCTCTTTCTTTTTGATTACTAAGGTCGACAGCCTGTAAGCACTGTTACCTTAACTTAGGTTGACCCACTGTAAGTGACACAACCATAAATTAATTAACAAGAAATGAGTTTGGAGGACTGAGTGTCTGGTCCTGGTTAGAGTTTTAAGGAACTAATGAGGGTGACCAAGAATCCAATTGACCTCCCAGATGAAACCAGCAAGAGCACCCTCCATCCCACTCCAGATCCAGAACTTTCACATCCAAACATCAGATCTTTTTCTCTGCTGTGAGTGATCTGTACCAGACTGCATTCAAATTATAATCAACTCCTATCACTTCATATCAGTTCCTGCTTCCTTAGATCACTCATATGCTTTCCCTCTGCTTCATCATCACTGTCACAACTGGTCAGAACTCCATCATCTCTTGTCTTGGTACCTGCCGTAGCATCGTAATAGGCCTCTCTGCCTACCTGCCTCCAATTATTCCTGCATACTGCCAACCAGGAAATCTTTCTAACAAGCACATTAGATCATGTGACTTATCTACTCAATATTTTTCAATGGTTTCCCTTCATCTGTAAAGTTAAAACAGAACACCTTGTTGGACTTATATGGCTCTACCAAGCTGTCCAGCTGCGTCTCCCTCTACTATCACCTACATGTGCTTAGTGCTTCAGCAGTGCTGAACTCCTACGGTCTTTCATGCCTCAGTGTCTTTCTGCATGGTTCCTTCTGCCTGGCATGTCTTCTCTTCACCTGCCTGCTGGAAAACACCCGCTCTTTCTTTGAATTCAGCTCAAAAGTGATTTTTTTCCATGAGACCCTTAATGTCCCTTTGCTGTTGTCTGAATCCCGTAGACTCTGGCACTTTGCACACAGAAATATAATCCTCTGTTAACATGTCCATAGAGTAACTAGACTATAAAATCTTGAGCCAAGAGCAATATTTTATTTATCTTCTTCTCCCTAGCCATTACCCAGTGCCTAACACATAATGCTTATTCAATGGATGCTGAGTAAATAGACTTATCTCTTAAAGATTCTATTGTCTTTTCTGTCGTCCCTTCTTCAAGCAGATATTCAGAAATCTGTGCTCACAAATTGCTCAGGAAGCACTATCCTGACTTGGACTGAGTCAGTGAGTACATTTTCAATGCATGTGGGCAGAAGCATGAGCTTTAAAGCTCATGTCGTTCTGTACCAACCCCAAACCTACTATGAAATCCAATTGCTATAACATTGACCTAAAAATATTAAAGTCTGAGATTTATTAATCACCTGCTCTGTGTTAGGCATGGTACTAACTGCTTCATATATATTATTTCAAGAAAATTTCACAAATGCTACATCATGTCACTATGGATATCCCCATTTTACAGAGGAAGAAAGCAAGGCTCAGAGAAGTTAAGTGACTTGATCAAGGTCACAGCCTAATGAATGGAGTACTGGGATTCAAGCACAAGCTTGGTTGGCTCAAATCCTGGGTTTGTAACCCAACACCAACACCTTTCTTGGGTGGGCCAGAAGCTGCTATGAACCCTGGGTTAAAATAAAACTAACAATTACAGAGAGCAGATTCCAGAAGTTGAAGTGTCAATCTGAAAGTGAAAATGAGCCAGCTTGTTCAACCATGTGCCAATTCCCATTCAATGAAATGAGGATGTTTTGCTTTACTTCCTCTTACACAAGACTTGATGTCTTCATAACTGGAAGATGAAGTTGGACTGATCTATTTGGGTGGATTTTCTTTTCCTTTTTGGCAAAGGCTACCTGTTTGAAACTCATTTCAAATCATTTCCAGGATTCTCCTATTATTTCCTTTTTTCTAGAGAGAAAACTACCCATTTCACATTCTGATGGAAAAAGAGCTCATAAACCTGACACAGCTGGCTTCTGGTCTTCTTTACTTGTTATTTGTAATTAGATTTTATTTTTGATTGGCCTGAAAAGTATTCTAGGTGGACTGGTACTAGGTCCTTGATGTGAGCGGTCCTCTTGGGGTATGATAATTTATTAGGAGAGGAAAGAATGAAAACAATGCTTCCTTGATTCTGGATAGGCTCAGCTTCCAACCGGGTTCAGATGTGGAGCAATGGAGAGAGGCTAACCACCAGAACTGCAGGACACCACTCTCTTGCAGGAAATACAGCTCAAATCCAAGGCCCTTTCTGGTCACCCAAGATGGTGGTTTAAGACACTATTGGGTACTGTTTCTCCCAGAAACAACTAGCAAAAACTGGCAGAGCCATCTTCCTCAAAGGTCCAGAAAACAGTTTAGGAGTAATACTAATTGGGCAAGTAATGAATCGAAAATAAACAGTTTTTAAAACTGGTAGGAGAAGCTCGTGGCACTCTTGCTTGTTCCACCCGACACCCTCCCCAGATCAGGGTGGGGCAGACCTGCACTCCTATTGAAGGTCCCTGGCCCGGTTTTAGAGGGAACAGAGTTATCCCTATATGCACACTAGGGTACGCACAAGTCAGTGCCAATCTATTGGTGGCAGCCGGCAAAACTGAACCAGGAAACTCAGCAATGGTAAAAGACAGAAAATTTTCCTTCTAACATCAGGAACAAGACATGGATTCCCACTGCCACCACTGCTATGCAACATTTTACTGAAAGTTCTGACTAGTGCAATCAGGCAAAATAAAAATAAAAATAAACATGAAATAGAATTAAAAAGGCATTCAAATTGGAAAAGAAGTAAAGCTTCCACTACTTGCAGATGATAAAACCCTAAACATAAAAAGTCCTGAAAAATCCAGAATCAAGCTACTAGAGCTAATAAAAGAATTCAGCAAAGTGGCAGGGCAAAAGATCAACACACAAAAATCAGTGTCATTTCTATACACTAGTTTTGAACAAACTGAAGAGGAGATTTTTTAAAAATTCCATTTATGGTAGTGTTCTAGTTTGCTAGCTGCCGGAATGCAATATACCAGAAATGGAATGGCTTTTAACAAGGGGAGTTTAATAAGTTGCTAGTTTACAGTTCTAAGGCTGAGAAAATGTCCCAATTACAATAAGTCTATAGAAATGTCCAATCAAAGGCATCCAGGGAAAGATACCTTGGTTCAAGAAGGCCGATGAAGTTCAGGGTTTCTCTCTCAAGTGAGAAGGCACATGGCAAACACAGTCAGGGCTTCTCTCTCAGCTGGAAGGGCACGTGGTGAACAAAGCATCATCTGCTAGCTTTCTCTCCTGGCTTCCTACTTCATGAAGCTCCCTGGGAGGCGTCTTCCTTCTTCCTCTCCAAAGGTCGCTGGCTGGTGGACTCTCTGCTTTGTGGTGCTGCAGCATTCTCTCCTCTCTCTGAGTCTTTCTCCAAAATGTTTCCTCTTTTACAGGACTTCAGAAACTAATCAAGACCCACTCAAATGGGTGGAGACATGTCATCCCCTAATCCAGTTTAACAACCATTCTTAACTAAATCACATCAACCAGGGAGATGATCTCATTACAGTCTCAAACATACAGTATTGAATAGAGATTATTCTACCTTTATGAAGTGGGATTTATAGTAAAACATGGCTTTTCTTAGGGGGCATACTTTCTTTCAAACCAGCACAGGTAGCAACTAAAATAATCAAATATTTAGAGATAAATTTAATTAAGGATGTAACAGACTTATACACAAAAACTGGAAAACATTGCTAAAATAAATCAAAGAAGACCTAAGTAAATGGAAAGACATTCTGTGTTCAGTCACAGAGGACTAAATATTATTCCACTGCAACTTCACCCAGAACAATTTGAAGATTCAATGCAATCCCAGTCAAAAATTCAACAGCCTTCTTTGCAGAAATGGTAAAGCCAGTTATCAAGTTTATATGGAAGGTTAAGGGACCCCAAAGAACTAATAATATCTTGGAAAACAGGAATGAGGTTGGATGACTCATACTGCCTGATTTTAAAACTTTTGACAAAGCTACAGTAATCACA
Source organism: Myrmecophaga tridactyla (assembly GCA_004026745.1). Taxonomy (NCBI): domain Eukaryota; kingdom Metazoa; phylum Chordata; class Mammalia; order Pilosa; family Myrmecophagidae; genus Myrmecophaga; species Myrmecophaga tridactyla. The sequence continues at coordinate 1,600 of PVIY010046565.1, read as the reverse complement.
ACAACATGGTACTGGTAGAAGGACAACATATAAACCAATGGAGTTGAATTTAAAATTCAGAGATGAGCCCTCACATCTATGGCCAATTGGTTTTAGACAAGGGTGCCAAGTCCACCCAATGGGGAAAGAATGGTGTCAGGAAAACTTGATATCCATATGCCAAAGAATGAAAATGGACCCCTACTTCACATCCTGTACAAAAATTAACTTAAAATGAATCAAAGACCCAACTACAAAAACTGAAACTATAAAACTCCCAGGAAAAAAATCATAGGGAAGCATCTTCTGGACTTTGTATTAGACAATGGTTTCTCAGATTTTACACCAAAAGCAGGAGCAAGAAAAGAAAAAAATAGATAAATAGGACTTCATCAAAATTAATAACTTTTGTACATCCAAGGACTTCAACATGTAATAAAAAGTCTACCTTCAAAATAGGAGAAAATATTTGGAAATCTATATCAAATAAGGGCTAATATCCAGATAATTTAACGAAATCTTATAATGAATGTAATGAAAAACAACCCAATTTAAGAATAGGCAAAAGACTTGAATAGACATTTCTCCAAAGAAAATATACAAATGGCTGATAAGTACATGAAAAAATACTCGACATCATTAGCCATTAGGGAAATGCAAATTTTCATTTCATTCCCATTAGATGCTTACTATTAAAACTGGGAAATAAGTGCTGGAGAGGATGGGGAGATAAGAACCCATTCATTGTTGGTGGCAATGTAAAATGGCACAGCTGTCATGGAGAACAGTTTGATGTTTTTGCAGTAAGTTAAGTATAGAATCACTAAATGACCTGGCAATCCTACATCTAGGTATATATTCAAAATAATTGAAAGCAGAGGCTCGAAGAGGTATTTGCACACTGATATTCATAGCAGCATTATTCACAATGGCCAAAAGATGGAAGCAATCCAAGTGTCCATCAACTGGTGAACATATAAACATAATGTGGTATATACATGCAAAGGACTACTATTCAGCTGTAAAAAGGAATGAACCTTGAAGAAATTATGTTGAGTGAAACAAACTGGACACAAATGATCTCACTGATGAGAAATAATTACTATAAGAAAATTCATAGAGTCAAAAACTAGAAAACAGTTATCAGAGCATTTAATGCTTTCTTGGTACCAAGTTTTTGGTTGGGATGATGGAAAAGTTTTGGTGATGGATCTTGGTGATGACAGCACAACACTGGAAATATCATTAACACCATTTAATAGATATTTGGATGTGGTTAAAAGGGGAAAGTTTAGAGTGCATATATTACTAGAACAAAAATTAAAAAAACAACAGCATAGGACTGCCCAACACAGTGAACCCTAATATAAACTATGGACTATAGTTAATAGTATAATTATGATAATATTGTTTCACCAACTGTAACAACGTCACCATACTAATGTAAAGTGTTAATAATAGGGAAAGCTCTGTGTATGAAGTGGGGTATATGGGAACTCTGCATTTTCTCCACAACTTTTCTGTAGACCTACACCCACTCTCAAAAAAACTTAATGCCTCTTTTGTCCGTAGGCATGTAGAAATCTCCTCCTTTTCTGGTATGTACAGATTCCCATTTGAA
>PVIY010046564.1:0-18408 GCA_004026745.1 Myrmecophaga tridactyla | reverse complement strand
ATGATATAGCTTTCACAATGTGACTGTGTGATTGTGAAAACCTTGTGTCTGATGCTCTTTTTATCTACCTTGTCAACAAAGGAGTAGAACATATGGAATAAAAATAAATAATAGGGGGAACAAATGCTAAAATAAATTTAGTTTGAAATGCTAGTGATGATAAAAGCGAGGGGTAAGGGGTATGGTAGGTATAATCTTTTTTTTTTCTTTTCCTTTCCTGTGTTCATTTTATTTCTTTTTCTATTGTCTTTTTATTTCTTTTTCTGAATTAATGCAAATGATCTAAGAAATGATGAATATGCAACTAAGTGATGATATTGTGAATTACTGATTATGTATGTTGTTTTATTTTGTTTCCTTATTTCTTTTAATAAATAAATAAATAAATAAAAATAATGCAGTGGGGTGAGGTGGGGATGACCTGAGGAAATACAGATAAAATAAAATTAGCCATATATTGATAATTAAAGAAGCTGGATGATGGGTACATGGAGTTCATTTTCCATGATAAAATTTAAAAACAACAAAATCCCCTAGAAGTAGAAGGAGAGGATAAAACAAGAAAAGCAGCCTGATCATGCCAAACATTATTTAACACACACACAAATCAAAATTGGTCATAAATTTACTTGGCTAATTAAGAGCCATGGATCATAGCAAAAAGCAGAGAAATTTGTCATGAAATAAATAGTATTTGGAGTAAAAGTTAACCTGGGGTAGAGGGCTTCTTGGTTGTCAATTGTGCTACTTGGAAAGCTCCAGTCACATTTCTTGTCATGCCATGATGGCTGGTTTTAAGAACTTGAGACAAGGGAAACAATATACCACAGTACTCAGCTTAATGACCATCTCCGTACATCCTTCTCCTCTTAAATATGTCTTGACAATAACCCTTTCTTGCGCTTTACAGAAAGTAAACACGTGTTTACTTAAAAAGAATAAAAAATGGCCAAGATAATCTGTAGCTGACTTTTACACCTCCAGACCAAAAAATAATAAAATAAAAAATAAGGGCGGGACGGGCAATGGTGGCACAGTGGCAGAATTCTTGCCTGCCATGCTGGAGACCCAGATTTGATTCCCAGTGCCAGCCCATGCAAAAAATAAATAAATAAAAATAAAAATAAAAAAAAATAAGGGCGGTGTGACGGTGGCTCAGTGGCAGAATTCTCGCCTGCCGTGCCGGAGACCTGGTTTGATTCCCGGTGCCTGCCCAATGCCAAAAAATAAAAAAATGAAAACAATGAAAAAAATTAGGAAGCAATGGTTGCAGGTGACATCTTTCAATAAGGTTTTCTTATAGAAGAAACACTTTACAGGTTATATATTTATGCATTATCCTAAATGAAAGCCTATGCATTTTAGCTACATCTTAACTCCTTATCAAAACATTCCAGGGAAACTATCTGGAAGGCAATAATATGTTTTCTTTAAACCAAACCAACAATTAAAAAAAAGAGACATACTCCAAGTCAGGAAGTGGTTGATCAAAGTCATGAAATTCTTCAGGTAAGGTGATGGCATTATAAGCAGCTTCCCGATTTTCCTCAGGCAGGTCAACAACACCTGGAAAAAAAATATTAAGTTTGAAGGTCTAGCTTCACCATAGATTATCCAGGGATCAGAAGGAGGCAATGTTGGTTTAATTCCCTAAGGTTATATTCTAGAAGGGTGGATAACATATGCAGAGTAGTTTGAAGCATGAGTACATCTATGGTTCAATGATCATAAGCTGTTCTACTTGTTTTACCAAAAATAGGTCAAAGCATTAATTATGCATTAAGCTGATACATTTTTAAATCTTAGATAACAAAATCTTACTATTCATATGTTAAACTAAACTGAAGTTCAAGAATATAATACTAGTAGAAATTATCAACAGAACATCTCTCTAGAGCAGTCACATTATTTTAATTAGAATCAAATTTCATTGTTTTTAAAAAATTCCAGAATGTTATACGAATTTAAATAAATATTCTGGCAATTATCTACTCAAATAGAATTTTGCTTGTTAGAGTCTAGTTTTAGGACCAATCATTACCTCAATGAAACAACCAACAAATTACAGACAACATTTAATGAAAAGTCTCAAAAAATTAAGTGAATTTGATTTTAAGATGATGCTAATGTTACTTAGGAAAAAAATTAAAATCTTAAGATATTCTTTTCCAAGATATTAAAATCACATAACAGTTAGTTCCCAACTGTATCTCCGGTGATACAATTTTATTTAAGTTGCTGAAAAAAGGGTTAAAGAAAAAGGCAGCTCCAAAGAAAGAACAAAAAAGGGTGACTTCCCTAACTCCATATGTAGAACAGACATATGAAAGTTGAGTTTGCTTCTTGAACCACTACCTTTCCAATCCTTCTCTATCTCTGAAGGGTTTCTTGTACAGCAATGAAAACAACACACACAACAAAACATGTTTTTCAAGAATATGTGTTTAGCAGTTTCCCACACCAAACACAAGAAATTTCCAAAGTTAAAAAAAAAAATACCTGGCCGAAAAGCCATCTTTATCTTAATGAATGCCTCATTACAGTCTGCAAGGAGATATTTGGCTTTCCTGTGATAGATTCGAACTACTCCCAGTAAAAGGTGTCCTGATGTTCGAAGTGCCATCTTCACCTATAAATGAAATGTTAATATTAATCTACTTTATAAAGCTAGCTTTATAGTTTTAGAAGTAATCATAGTTCAAAGCTTACATTATGTGCCATTTTTTCCTTATTTCTTTATAGCCTTCGTAACTTTATTTTGAAGTTGTCTCAAAAATTATCCATATTTTATTTCTTACTGCCTTTATCAGTAACTTCCCTGAGCATCCCCAAATCTGTGATTTAACACAGCTGTGAACTGAAGGCCACTTGGTACAAGAGCATCCACTGGATTGTGTCATTAACACAGTAAGGAGATATGTGGAACTTCTGGTTAACTACCCAGAAGCCATAACCTTCTCTGTGCTGGCTAACTGAACTCTGACTTTGTTGGGGAAGTGATCAAATGATTCAAAATTCCTCGGCTATAATTTAAGGAACATTTATTGAGAGAACAGGGTGACGAAAACTCAAAATTTCCCTAGTTTTCCAAATTGTATCATAAAACATACCCAATTCTAGGGTAGCAAAGACAGTTAAAATTCCTTTAAAGTTTAAATTATGATGAATTCACTGTAACTTATAAAATAAAAATATGATATATTCATTATTTTTTTTGCATGGGCAGGCACCAGGAATTGAACCCAGGTCTCTGATATGGCAGGTGAAAATTCTGCCACTGAGCCACTGTGGCCTACCCATGTATTTTTAAGTTATATGTATATTTTATAGCACTCTAGGACCCAATTTATTAATGACTAGCTGGCTCTATATTTATGGCCATTTAATGTGATGCAAAGCATAAATTATGACGTTTATGGCTGTAAGTTCTTAGATATCTGAAATTGTAATTTGCTATCAAATCTAAGACTTAACTGATGATAAATTTCTGATACAAAAAGTAATTCCCAATTAAAACTTGGTTCCCATAAAAAAACAGATTTATTTTTAATGATGTAGTTAAGAGAGAAATTTTCAATTAATATTGACTGCACCTTCAATTAAGAAAGAAGGAGAAAAAAAATCCCTGTTGACCATGATCTTTTCAGGAATGAACAATTTTCAAACACTGGTGTCTGGCCAAAGTGCTTCTTTCTGGATTAATTTAGCTCAGAGTTTAAATGGGGAGTAAGTAAAATGAAGTATGGAACTTTTGTTGTTGATCTAACTCACGTTAAGAGTGTAGCATGATGAAGAGCACAGGCTACATATTCAGGGAAATCTCAGCAAAGGATGCCACTGGCTGTTAAAAGAGAGTGTGTATACAGTTGCAACTAAGCCATGTCTGGCACTTAGTCCAAACAACTAAACTTAACATTTCCTCACAAGAACTACATGCTATGAGCAAACTGTAGAAATTCACTGGAGAAATATCTTTACATTCTATCACAATAAAACAACCAAAAAGTCAGGAATGGTTTTTAAAAATTTAAGTAATTCTTACCCTAACATACACAAACACTCTTTTATGTGAGTTCTGAGCCACATGCCTTGCTTTGTAGCTGTTAGTGTACACCTTCATAAATTCTGAAGCACACATCTTTTAAGATCAGATTTTGTAATATTCCTAACAGGGTACAAAGTACTTGGCACATATTAAATAAAAATCTATTACTCTTCTGAGTCAAAACACTATCAATACTTGCTAATGGATATTAGAGATCAGTCATACATATCAACTTCAAGAAAGGTGTCCAGTTTTTCCCTTTTCCATTCACTTACTTCAGTTAGCATACCTATAAAAAGTAGAAAACACCATGTTCTCATACAATGAGATCAATAGTGAAAACTGGTACAAATTTCCAGGGAACAAATTTCTAATGCGTATCAGAAATCTTAAAAATAGGCCTATCACTTGGCTCAACAATTATATTCTTCAACATCAATCTTGGGGAAAGATTTAAGGATGTGGACAAAGATTTGGCAAGAAATGTTTACTAAACAATTATTTTTAGTAAAATTAGGTCAAGCCTATTTCAGAGTTTTTCTGAATTTAAGTTCTATGGATAACAGACTATGACCCTGTACAATGCAACCAATAAAAATGATGGAACAGCACTGAGCTCATCTTTCCCTGAATGATGTATTTATAAAAAACAATGCAATTTTGTATAAATATACAAAAAAATTAGGTGTACAATTCATGCACATGTAAGTTTAGAAGTCATACCAAAATATTAATTCCAAGCACAAACTTTAATTTCTCTCCACCTTACACAAAATTCTATACATAACTTTTCTGAACAGTCTCTGCTATACTCCCAGCTTTTGCTATGCTGAGATTCTTTCACCCTTTCAGCAATAAAGAACTACTCATATATATCTTAACATATTATGCCAGCATTCCCCAAACTGGCAATTCTAAGAAGACTCGTTTCCAATGTTGGTCCACAGCCTACACAGTTGTGATCTGCAACATTTTCACAATAGGACAATTTGTACGTAATACGTGATATATATGTGTATGTGAAAAGACACACACAAACACACACACACACATACACACAAGGTCCAAAAAAGGACCTTTCAAACACGGATGTATTTTATTCAAGACTAATCCATTTAGTTCTTCATACTTTTTGTAAGTAAAAAAATGTCTGTTTTTCAATGAACTGTTAATGCTGATAGTAAATAGTAACTATAAGCGAGTATTTTAAAGGTCCTTTCTTGGCAAACAAAAATCCCGTATTACTTTAAGTTAAAGTATTTTTGAAATCCAAGTCTGGAAGCCACTGCTTCAGAACAATTTCAGAAGATGTTAATAAAAGCTTTTCTGAGAAAAGAACAGTAAACAAAACAGAAAAGGTAAGGATATTCAGGGGTCTTCCATTCTGGTAGGAGAAGAATATAAGCAAGGGAGTAAAGATCTAAGGGAAGATATTCCCAGGAAAGGGTATGAAAAGTGCAAAAAAACTCAGAGATGGGGAAAACGCTTGGTATCTTCAAGAAACTTAAGTTGGCCTACAAAGCTGAAGTGGAACCAATGGTATATAGTATTGCCAGATGGGTATCATAGTCAGATCTGGTCTCTGCAATATCTTCTAACTAATGGGTCCTTTTGAATATTTTCTAAGTTTAGTCAGGAACACCTACACACATATTTAAGTATAAAAACATCTAGAAAACCAAATATAAAATAAGTGATCACTGCCTCATTAAATAAGACAAATGAGAATATCTGTGCAGTTACAGAATTCTTAAAAAGGGAAGAGATCATTCTTCCCTTTCATCTGTAATTTGATTATTTAGAGTATTAAATATCTAGAAGCAATAAAGACTTAAAAAAACAAGCAAAACTCTGGATAATATATGGATTTTCCTTGCTGCAATATACACAGGTGACCAACTAAATGATCTCTTCATAGCATTCTATTCCACATATCAATATACAATCAGCAAAGTGAATCACACTATCAATATCAAACATACCTTGGGTGAGATGATACTTTCCACACTGCTCTCTAAATTACATTCAAATACATGGGCTTTGGTTAGCTTCTTATCCCAATGGGCCGCTAGCCAAATTTTGGCCAGAGGCCCTCTTTTACTGAGGACAAAATGTGCGTAGAACATTGTTCTGGTTGACTATGAAACAGGAGGAAACCTGAGGGGGAAAAAAGTTAATGTAAGTACCATATGAGAATTGATACATTTATTGAGACACATAAAAAATCTGAAAACAAAATATATAGTTTTATTCTTTTTACCATGAGAACTATAAAAAGCATATATAAAAACATAATATGAATTTAAAAATACAATCTATGGTTAATTTTGAGGGCAACAAAAGGACACCAGAATATTAAAAACTGAAGGGAAAAAGAGCAAGAGATAGCTCAATTCATGCCTTGTCATTTTAATAAGAAGGTACTAGTTATTTTTTTTGTTCTCAGAAATCCTTATTCTTCTTGAAGTTCTATCAAGCATTTAATTTCACTCCTATACAGATTAATGACTGTGGAAATAGCCTGCTTACTAGACAAAACCTAGAGAATATATCCTTTATGGCAAGAAAAAGAGTTTTCTAAGAACGAAAACTACTCAGGCAAAGATAGTAATCAATGAAGAAATGTCCATTTTTCAAACACTATTAAAAAATGAGAGTCACAGCTTAATGCTCTGCAAAATAATTGCTAGTATTTAACAAGCACTGTACTAAGCATTTCATATTCAACCAAGCAAAGGTTGTAGATGCATTTGCACCATTTTACAGGTGTGTTTAGGAAAACTGAGGCAAAAAAGATATATATAAAAGCAAAATACCCTCAACTCAGGATCTTGAAATGTCATTGACTATAAATACAAAACTCAGGACAAAAATACATTATAAACTTTATGACTGAAGTAATCTTAGCAGAAATATAATGACGTTATTTACATTTTACTTTCCTTTTGACAAGCTAGTTTATTAATATATAAGAAAAAAAGGCAGCCTGAAAAATCCAATTGGGATAACATATATTAATTGTGGAAACCGATATTCTCCTTAATATTATTTAATCTCTGTCTTTCTTAGAAGATTAAAAAATCTTTTGCCAATAATACTTGTCTTTTTCTATAATTCTCATGATTTAAAATAAGACATGTAAGTTATGCTTTTACAGAAATAAACTGAAGTACACCCATAACACATGAAGAGTACTTAATTTATTTCAACTTTTAATTCTGAAATAATTATAGATTGAAAGTATGTTGCTAAAAGAATAGAGAGGTCCTGTGCACGCTTCAGTTTCTCCCAATGGTGACACCTTACACAACTATAGTATAATATGAAAACCAAGAAACTGACATTGGTACAAAGTGTGTGTATAGTTCTATGCCATTTTATCATGGATAGATTGGTATAACCATCACAGCAATGAAAATATAGAACTATTCCATCACTACAAAAAATCTTTCTCTCTGCCCTTCTATAGTCACACCATTCCGGTCCTATTTAACCTAAGTCCTGGCAATCACCAAGATGTTCTTAGTCTCAAATTTTGCCATTTTGAGACTGTTATATAAATGGAATGATACAGTAAGTGACTTTTTGCACTCACATGACGCCTTTGATTGAGATCCATTACAATTTTTTGTTTAGCCACTCACCCACTGAAGGACATCTGGCTGTTTTCAGTTTCTGCTATTACAAATAAAGCTGCTACGAATATTCACTTATAGTTTCCGTTGGACATAAGTTTTTACTTCTCTGGGAAAAACACCCACAAATGTGATTGCTAGGATGGGTGATTAAGTGTATGTTTAGTTTTTAAAGAAACTTTAACATAAATCCTACCAAAATCGTAGTGAGGGTTTTTAAACATAGGTAGGAATAGTCTAAAATTTATATGGAAAGGCAAAGGAACTAGGATTGTTAAAACTATTTTAAAAAGAATAAAGTAGGAGGAATTAGTTTACCCGATTTTAAACTTAGTATACAGTTACAATAATCAAGACTGTGGTACTGGCAGAAAGAGAAACAGATCAATGAATGGAATAGAAAACTGAGAATTAGAACCACACAAATGTGTCCAACTGATTTTTGACACAGGTGCAAAAGCAATTCAAAGGAGCAGAACAAAGAAATATCCAGTGCTGGAACAACTGGATATTCACAAGCAAAAAATTGACGCTGATCCCAAACCCTAACCTCATACAATAATGAACTCAAAACAGAACATGAAAATGATAAAAACTTTTAGGAAAAAGCATAGGAGAAAATCTTCAGGGCCTAAAGCTTGATGAAGAATTCTTAGACATGAGACAAAAAGCATTACCAATAAAGGGAAAAGCCTGGCATTGGTCTCCATTCAAATTTAAAATTTTTGCTTTGCAAATACCCTGTCCAGGAGGAATAGACAAGATACAGACCAGGAAATTTCCAAACTACGTATCTGACAAGTACTTGGATCTAAAATGTACAAAGAAATCTCAAGACTCAAGAGTACAATAAATCCAATTAAGAAATGGGCAAAAGTGATGAAGAAAAATCTCACAGAAGAGAATATATGCTAATGGCAAGTAAGAACATAGTTATTAGGGAAATGCAAATTAGAATGAGCTATCACCACACACCTATTACAAGAGCTCAAATAAAAATTAGTGGTAGGGCGGCTGCCGTGGCTCAGCAGGCAGGGCTCCGACCTGCCGTGCTGGAGGTCTGGAGTTCGATCCCTGGTGCCTCCTGCCCATATGCAAATTAAAAAAAAAAAAATTAGTGGCAATACCAAATGATGTTGGATGATCCAGAGAACCTGGATCTCTCATACATTGCTGCTGGAAATGTATAATTTCTTTTCAATTAGCTTTAAAAAAAATTCAGGGTAAGATTACTCTATTTTTCATGTTTTCACAAAGAGAATAATTATAAAAAACAAAACAAAACACATAAAAACCCAAGAGCTTTACCTGTGTTTTAAATTAAAACCTGCACATTCTTTTAAGTAATGTACAAAAAATATATACTTGTTAAGTATGTCACGGCAAAAGACTTCATGCCTGTCAAAAATGTTTGGGGTAAGGTAGACACATGAATAATAAAGTTAAATATGACTCATCTCCACTTTCCATCACTTAATGGCAAAAGGTCCTTAAATTCTCATTTTCTGAACAGAATGCTCTCAAAGGATCATTAATTCACAATAGGACAATTTTCTCAAAATAAAAAAACAAAAACAAAAAGCCAGACTTCAGCAAATTGCTAAAAGTGAACTTTCTCCCAAATCCGGACTTAAGAATTAAGGAATACTGAATGAGGAAGACTTCAGATGGGGCACTTTAATGTAGAAACATGAAATAAAAACACCACTTCAAGGGCTTTTTATGTATCACTTAGCAGTGTTTTACAGATCAAAATATGATTCCCATAATCAGAGTCTCCTATGCTGCAAAACAGTGCTTCTACTTCAAGTCTTCAAAAATTTGTAAGCTACCTCTACAGTGTTATAAAAATAAAACCTACAGGATTTTATAGAAATCTGACATGGCAGGTGTTCTTAGAAATATAGACACTGCTATACACAAGCCCAAGTTTCCAGTACAGAAGCAGACAGCTGTGTTCCAAATAAACTTCAAAATACTGCTTGCCACATGACAGTTACAAAATATGTGTTTAACGATTGAGTAAATGGACACACCAAATGATGCCACAATTGGTATATGTAAAAATTCTGGAGATTCTAGAAATGAAAACTACTGGCACTTTTCAACAGCTGTCAGTAGCTCATGGCCAGTACTTCAGCTGCTGGTCAGAGCACTATGTCTAAAACATGCAAGCAATGCAGAAACAACACAAATTCTTAAACAGATGCCTTCTTGGCATGGGGGCGGGGAGTAAGAAAAGCAAAATGGTGCTAAAATTAATCTGGGAAACGATTAGCAAGAGGAAATCTCCCTAATAACCAAAAGAAACCAAAGGAGCAGTGGTGGATTGGCTTATATCTAAATAAGCAGAAAGTGCAATCACTGTTGCCTTTTAAACCATTTTTTTTCTTTAGTGGTACCAAACTTTATTCAATCTTTTTTTAAAAAGCAAAGAAAGATTAATTAATCTCTGCAGGTTTTGTAGACCCTAAATTCTGCTAACCCTTTACCAAAGATCCTAGTAAGAAAGCCTGCACTTGGTACCAGAACACAGCTTAGCAATTTCCTTGTTTCAGAATCAATTTTTCTGCAACAGCAAACAACTTTTACCCCCTCAATTGAGCCTAAAAAAAAACTTAAGTCTGCTGTGAAATGGCAGAAAGATTGAGTTTTAGAACATATTCAAGAATGCCAAAAATGGCCATTTCTTCACTATTATCCCATGTACAAAAATCAAATTAAAGCTCGTGTTTCTAAAACATAGTCATTCATTTTTACTCATCTGTAAAAAAGCACTGCAGGATAGTGGGTATAATTGCTTTGACTTCTCTGAAGGGCAATTTGGCAACATCTTTGGAAAATTTCAAACATTCTTCAATCAGAAATAGCACTTCTAGTAATTAATGTTAAATATATTAGAGATACATAATATGACAAAAAATACTTAAGAGCTGTAGTATATTAATCCTCCTCATGATGGACCTATAAGGTAGATGAGGAAAGAGGAAAGGAGAGCATCTAAGTAACTTGTCAAAGTTCACTAGTATTTAATAGAAGTGGAACTTGAACTTCAAAGCCCCTAACCTGTAGTTACAACTCTTTTAGCTTTTTTAAAAAAAAATCAGAAACAAACAACTCGACCACTGATAACTGACTTTTAAAAAATTAGTACATCCATAAAAGAATACAATAAATCCTGTGACCAATGATATAAATTTTACTAATATGGAAAATCTCCAAGCTAAGGATTTTTTTTTTTAAAAAAGGGCTCCCTTTCTCTCTATATATATTTACATGCATTATATATGCATAAAATATCTATGGTGAACACACAAAACTGGTGACAATGGTTACCTCTGGAAAGTGGCATGCACGAAAAGGGAGTGTTGTCCTTTTATACTGTTTGTGTATTACTTATTTATTTTTAATTCAGGGGGAATACATTACTCATTCAAAGTAAAACTACTACCCTGGGAGTTATGACAAACTATTTGCCAGTAACTAGCAAGTTAAGTTGCTTAACTCTTTGTGCAGTTCAGTTTCTTTAAAACCTGGAAAGCTGAAATTTGTTGTTCTTGTAGTCTTGAAAAACACTAACACCTAACTCAGATAAGAATCGAGCTATGTCTTTTGGGGATAGAGACAGGGAGGAGTCAGGAAAAGAAAGTAATTCCAAGCCTACACACTAGAGCTCCTCTCCCTTTTGGTTCTAACTTCTTGTGACCAAGGATTTTATAATGAGACAGTCCTAGGCTGAAATCCAGTTTCTACTTTCTTAGTTGTTTTGTAATAGGAGTAGGTTAACACCTAAGACTTAGCTTTCTCATCTATAAAATGGGGATAATAATCACCAAAAAGGTTATAAGAATTAAACAGAACAGCATAAAAGTGCCAGGCACAATAGTTTTTAAATAAACACTCATTATTTCTCAAGAATTAGAAATTCTCCCTTCTGTACCAAACTATAAAAGATGAAATTTCTTAAAATGTTCTGCTAAATTGGAATTCATCAGAAAAGAAAAAAAAATCAACTTTAAGAATACGTTAAACACATACTTCTAAGTGGAAAGCTTAAATCTACACCGTACTAATGTTTTGTTTTTCTAACCACACAAAAAAAGTAAAAACGTTATACTCTACCAATTTAACTCTCACAGCTGTATAAAAAGCACCTATATCCATTAGTTATGCATCGCTGCCACCTCATCTACAAACTGTTAGGTAATTTAATCATTGGATGCGGTATATGTCCCCATCAATGTCTTTTTAACAAATAATTATTAGTTGCGCCAACAGTAAACAAAGATACTTAATGAGTAGACTTTTGGAAAACCTCTTCAGTTTGCCTCCAAAATTCTGCAAACTCACCCAGCTCACTGGCATTTATACTCATTTTAAGAAAAAATGATTTTACACATCGACCCCTATCTATTATTACCCTAAAGTGAATGAGAGCAAGCATTAACTTTCGGTTGCAAAGAGAAGCCTGTAACAAGCCCTTACCAAAAACCTTAAAAACCCAAGTCCATTTTTTGAACGCTGAAAGCCTGGTGAGCAACCAAGTCCTCCAGCGTTTACTTCTTCCCAATTTGAAGGCCGCTGAGTCTGGTGAGCGCAACCCGACCGAGTCACCGTACATTATCACAGCAGATTATTAGTAAAGCCTTTCTCAGTGAAGAAAAAGACATCAAGCATTTGTCAGAAATACATACCTCCCCAAAGCGTCTGCACAACACCCAATATCCTTAAAAACTAAAAAAGGAAATTAGAGAAGTTGAGAGAAAAACCTATTCATGTAAAAGTCCTAAGAATCAGAGGCGAGTTCCCTTCGTCGGATTTTCTACTGGTCTGTCCCATATTTAACATTCCCAATGTAAAGATTTTCCTTAAATTTAAAAAAAAAAAAAAAAAAAAAGGGTGGGTGGGTGGCCGGAGGGAGGGCAGCAACAGTCCCTGTCCAGAAGCCCGCAATGGCAGGGCCCGCATTCTCCCGATCCCCGCACCAAGCCCAGAGGACGGCAGCAACCCCGGGCGCCGGCGTCGCGGTCTCCCGGCTCGACACCGCCTCCTCCCGCCCGGAATCCCGCGTCTTCCCAGACAGCCATTTTTACCCGAAGAGTAGGCGGCCCGGCGCCCAGAGCGGGCTCGTTCAAACCTCCTCCTCACCCTCCCCAGTCCAGGGCTTCCTCTGCCTCCTTAAGAAGATCCGGGCCCCGGCTCCCCGAATGATCGGCAGAGTAACGACTTTCGTTGCTTTTGGAACGGATCAGAACCATTTGTTACCGAACGGGCGATGATGCGGGCCGGGCCTGCGCGGGTCCCGGCAGAGGGCAGGCCTGGTGGGAAGGGTCCCGGCTGGGGCCGCCGCCCCTCGGGCGCTCAGAAGGTAGCGACACGGTCCCCGCCCCGGAGGCGCGGCGATGCTGCCTGCTTCCTCGCCCTCCCGAACCCCGGAGTAGCTTCCAGACGGCAGCACCGCGGGCAAGGAGTGGGGGGGAGGGAGCCGGAGGGGAAAGAAGAAGCCGGCTGGGTTTCTTACCTTGCTCTCCGTCGGGAGCAGGGCCGGGCTGGGTGGCCCGGGGAGGGGAAAAGGGTCGGGGGAGGGGGCGGGGAAAGGGGGGAGCCCTTGTGCGGTGTGGTTTCGGAGCAGCTCCCGCCGCCGCCACGGCCGCCGCCTCCTTTCCGATTCACTCAAACAAACAAGATGGCTGCCGTTACGTCGCGGCTCTTCCTGCCGCCCAAACCCTCGGTTCAAATCGGCAGGATGTTTACGGTCAAAATGATACCTGTGCGCCTGCGCAGCCAGCCTGAGCCCGAGAAGGCGCGGCGCAGGCGCAGTGACTATTTCCTTTTCTTTGGAACCCGCCCCCGGTTTGCGGGACCCGGAACTAAGCAAGCTGAAAGGTGATTCCTTTGACAGAGGGTCTTCGAGTTTTGAGGAGCTGTCAAATAGCGCACCGGTCGTGCTTGCCAGTGTAGTGAATGTTCGGTTTAGTTTTATTGTTGTTCTTCTTTTAAAGAAGAAAACAGTTATTGTGCAGTTTTGTGTGCACCTGACGGAAAAATTCATTTTAATGGTTCTGTAGAGACGAAGCTAACATTAAAAACCTTAAACTGGCTTCGTAAAGGTAGGGGATCATTCAGTCATTCAACCTCTGTTTACAGAGGTCTTCTAGAGGCCACACAGTGTGCTAGCTGGGCTCTAGGATATAATGATGAATACCACAAAAAGAGTATCTGCCCTCGTGAAACTTAGAGTTTAGCTGGAGAGGTATGTTAAAATTTTTGCAAATAATTATTAGAGCCCTGAAAAGAGTTAGATATAGAGGGAGACCTGATAATGAGGAAGGAGGAGGAGCGGAGAGGCCAAATGAGACTTTCTTGAGGACTTGCTCTGGAGTTGGGAAGTAGAGGTTGAGGTTTTGACCCAAGAAAGGCGCTGGACCAGTGTTGAAGAGTTCCAGGGAGAGACCAAGATGGCGACACAGGAAAAGAAAGAAGTTCCGCGTGGCTGGGCACAGAAGGAAGTTTCTGCATTTGGGGAAGATTTACCCTGATATATTGGCCGGGGTCACAACAGATGTGCCTAAGCAGTTGTTCAGTTGAAGAATAGTATTTAAGGAAATAAAATTGGTGACTGATTAATTGTGAAGGTGTGGGAGAGTGGAAAGGACAACTCTTAGGTTTTGGGCTTACAGGATTGGATGTGATCCACCGAGAAAGGGCAAATGGATGAGAGTCATTTGAGGGTTTTTGTTGTTGTTGCCTTTTTTTTGGTCATCCGTCTCGTCAAGCTTCATTTCACTCACTGGCTTCTTTAACTGGAACACTTGTCGTTTGAAATCAGTCAATTCGCTACAAGGCAGCAACCTTTACAAAACATACTTGATCACAACCATTCCTCCTTAAAACTCTTGTAAAGCTCTTAGATAAAACCTGAAATGCTAAGAATGACACGATGCCTCCAGCTCCAGCTTCCTTTCTTTTCTATTTTCTTACTGCTCATGCTCAAATCACCCAGTCCTTTCAATCCTCAAAGGCACCATGTGCCTTCCTGCCGCAAGGTTTGTTATTTTACCACAAGGTTTTTGTGCTCACTGTTCCCTGTGCCTAAAACAGTTTTCCACCTTCATCCATTCTCCATTTGTCTAATTAATTTCTTATCGTCAATATCTTATCTCAAAAATTACTTCCTCAGAAGAGTCTTTCCAAATCCCCATATTTTTTAAGGTAATACTATTACTACATGAAAGAACACCCATCCCCAAGTTTCAATTTTTTTATACAATGGTTCTGCCAGTTACTGCCTGTATGACCTTGGGTAAGTAACTTGACCTCTCTGTGCTTCAGGTTTCTTATCTGAAGATTGTGTGGATTCGTGAGTTAATACAGACAGAAGAATTTGGAACTGTTTGGCACATTGCAAACAATGTTAAATATTTTTACTATTATTTGCATTGCCATTATCATTATTATCTTCCTCTGTCAAAAGCTTTTTTTAATGAGTGACATCTAGAACTGAACTGAACAAAATGCTCTTTAGACACAGTAGACTGCATTGAGATGATCATCTTTTGATGTGGACACCTAGTACTGCTAATCCAATCCAGTAGTCTGGTTTTTTTTTTAGCAGTCTGTTTTGAAATTTCTTAAAGAATGTAGGAATAATTAGCTTATATGTCACTTTCTGTTAGATGCATTTTGAAGTAATGAAATGCAGGAAAAACATTCAAGTCCATATAGTATGTCAGCAGCCACCACCCTTAAGTCCTGAATACTTCCAGGTTTTAACAAGACACAGCACAACTCACTCTTCTTATGCTGCAGCAGCAGGTGGTTAAGAAGGTCTTGGACTCCCCAGCTCTAGGTCACCTGTTTTGACTTTGGGCAGTGTTTGTCTCACTAGGTGGAGTTCATTAGCCAAGTGACCACGGTAGGCAGAACTTAGAGCCTCAGCCAAATTAATTCCCTCTTTTAATTGGTCAACTTTTTTTATCTGTCCATTTGTTTGTTTGTTTATTGTTTTAACAGGGAACTTAAGGAGTTAGCGTTAAATATAGTTGTTGAAATCCCCAGCTGGAGAGTGGAAGGATGCAAGCTTTTTTTTTTCTTATTTAAATAATTATTTCATTTATTTTCTCAAACTTTTTAAAATTAATTTATTTTTATTTATGATACATAACCACATACAAACACAAACGTCATTCTCATATGATCATTCCGTTCTTGTTATATAATCAGTAACTCACACTGTCATCACATAGTTGTATATTCATCATCATGATAATTTCTTAGAACATCTGCATCAATTCAGAAAAAGCAATAAAAACAAAACAAAAAAATTCGTACATACCATACCCCTTACCCCTCCCCTTCACCGATCACCAGCATTTCAATCTACTCGATTTATTTTAACATTTGTTCCCCTTATTACTTATTTATTTTTAATCCATATGTTTTACTTGACCATCGATAAGGTAGGCAAAAGGAGCATCAGACACAAGGCTCTCAACTACACAGTCACACTGTGACAGCCATATCATCATCTTCAAGAAACATGGCTATTTGAGCACGGCTCCACATTTTCATGCAGTTCCCTCCAGCCTCTCCATCACACCTTAACTAAACAGGTGATATCTATTTAATGCATAACAATAACCTCCAGGATAACCTCTCGACTCTTTGGAATCTCTCAGCCATTGACACTTTATTTTATCTCATTTCCATCTTCCCCCTTTTGGTCGAGAAGATATTCTCAACCCCTTGATACTGAGTCCCAGCTCATTCTAGGATTTCTGCCCCACGTTGCCAGGAAGGTCCACACCCCTGGGAGTCATGTCCCACGTAGGGAGGGGGAGGGCAGTGAGTTTGCTGGGTGCAAGCATTTTACTATTTTCAATGTGATTTCTCTTAACTGATACAGACTAAATGCTCAAAACATCTACTTCTTTCTGCTGTTGTGCACTTTAAACAAACTCAGTTCTGGAAGTTGTTGCATCATCTTAAAAGAAATGCTCTCTCATTAACAGTTAAACTCTTTACAATAGAAAATTCAATTTCTGCCAGTGAATGATTAAATTTGTCACTTCAAAACAGTTTGTTTAAGAGTACCAGCTGCTAAATGATCTCCTAAAACTAGTCATCTGCAGAAAGTCTCCTGTCAGGATAAGTAGCACATGGAGCCACATTGCATGGTTAATAGTGAATTTCAGTTTAAATTTCTCTCAGTTTAAAACTATGGCCAGATGAATATGCATTGCCACTTCATGTCTCTTTTAAGTTACTTTGGTTATAGAGTTTTTGTTAGTTTCTTCTGCATTTGAATAAAAACAATTTTGTTCTCTAATTCCTGCTGAGAAGTCTGATTATATAACTGAAATCAACAGGCATATTTTTCTCTAAGACTTTAATTCTCTTTGCTTGAAGAATTGTTACTAACACAGGCTTTTGGTTCAAATTTTAGTCTCCTTTCCAGCTGTCTTACCATGTGCAATTTATTTAACTTCTGTGGGTTTCAACTTCTTTATTTATAAAATGGGGGATAATACCTACATTCTAAGATTGTTGTAAGAATTCATTGAGATCATCAAAGTGCTTGGCATGATGCTAGGAACTGAGCAGTTATCAAATTACTGGTAGATATTACTCTAGCTCCTTCTACCATCTGAGTATTGAAAAAGCGAGTAAGGTTTAGCAAATATTTATCAGATTTTCAACTTTTAATAACATCAGCAAATACCTAGATATCCTAAATCCCCAGTTTATTCAAATTGATTAGCTCTTCTCCCTGAGTCCATCTTCCCATTCATGGATTTTCATATAATTGCTTCACTGACCACCCTAGTCACCTAAACCTGTTAGAATTCATTCTTTTGAACAAGGTAAAATGTTCTGTTGCAGCTCAGTGTCCTATCCTATTAATATATCCATACATCTCCTTGCATAGTCAAGTTAACTTTTCTTGCTGACTGTGTAATGTATAGAAAATGCCACTTAAAATCAAAGCAATGGCTTTTACTCTTAGCTCTGTCACTCAATGATAGTTGGCTGTCTGAAAACCATCTCAGTTTGCCTGATAACAATATCTCCTTTACCTGGAAATAATTATTTGATGAATGTGTGTTTGTCAAGTTTTAGTACTTGTGATTTTGTTTGACTAACAACATGGCAGGACAGATTTAAATTACAGAGTTAGTTTATCTTCCTTCATTTGAAAATTGTCTGCTTTCCTTTTTTGAATGCTCAGTTGATAACTTGCATGGTTGTAACTGTCACCATCTGAGAGACTGGATATCACCATCTGTGTTTAGTACATTTTAAAAAGCAGCTGTGTTCATTCTATATCTTATTAGTTCATGATGACGTGCACACACATGTGCACACACACAACTGAGATGTGTTTGTGAGATAAAAACTGTTACTGAAATAGGTGACAACATAGAATAAAAGAGTTCTTTATGATTTACACACAATTTTACAGACTCAATCTTCTGAACTGCCACACTTTAAAACACAAGTTAGGTACCCCACTGTCATATAAGGGACACGTGTCAACTTGGCCAAGTTGTGGTACCTGTTTATCTGATTGGGCAAGCGCTGGCCTGTCTGTCGCAATGAGGACATTTCATAGGATTAGGTCATGATCACGTCAGCTGCATCCACAGCTGATTCCATTTGTAATCAGCCAAAGGGGAGTGTCTTCTGCAATTAGTGATGCTAAATCTAATCATGGGAAGCCTTTTAAGG
>PVIY010046563.1:0-18392 GCA_004026745.1 Myrmecophaga tridactyla | reverse complement strand
CAGTCTCCCTAGACAGAATATAAGAAAGGATCAAAGACACTAGCAGGGGAGTAAACTTTCCTTAGGGTAGCATTAATTCCCAGAGTTAACTGTGAGGTTTCTCCTCTTCTGGATTGCATGAGCAGTTCTCCTAGATCAGAGGCAGAAAATTCACAACAGAAGAAATCAAGGAATCATTGGGTTGGGGACAGAGGGTAATGGGAGGAGTTAGGTTGACCCCCAAGAGTATATAGTCCAGATTTTCTGCAGCTCCTGCTGTAAACTGGGCCTCTCCTCAGTGTTCACCCTTCCTTGGACAGATATATAAATGAACTTGGGTCCCTGGGGAAATCACTGCAAGCCTTTCTGAATGACCCAAGCGAGCTTGAAGAATGGGGCTTCCCTAGAAGCTCTTAGAAGGGCTGGAGGTGGGGGTATGGTGCTGGCAGTAGGGCCCCCATGCAGGCTTTAGCCCATGACAATGTACTGGGCGGGTGAGTTGGCTCTCTTTGTTCTCTGTTCTGGAGGCAGAAAAAAGCAATTTTCAGGCTATTTTCACTCAGGGTGGGCCTTCAGGCTGCTTTCACTCTGGCTGAGTTCTGAGATTCCTGCTTAGTGACTCATGGACACCTGTCTGGCCTCCTTGTACCCCACAAGTATCTGCATGAGGACAAAATAGCACCTCTTGAAAAACAATTTTCCTTTGATAATTCATTAGTTTTCTGGTAGCACATAGAGTCCCAGTAGAATACTGAGGACATCTGGAGGAGGAAAGAGAAAATTCCTGGCAGTCTGCATTGCAGAGCTGAGAACAGAACAGAGCTATAGAGTAAACAAGTCCTAAGGAGAGGAAAACAAGCCCTGGAATTAACTGGTTGTTCCATAAATCCACATGGCAATACATGCTCCTTAGGTATTTTCTTCTCTGAAACCATTCTTGCTCTAGTCTTTTCTAGGTCTTTTCTTCTCTGCATCCACTCTTGCTCTAGTCTAACCTCCTCAAGTCAACCAAAGGATTTAAAATTTTTAATTAGATTTAATTGTGTCCCTTAGTTGCTAAAAACCTTTCAGCACTCTTAGGTTTGACTGCCAGATTCTTACCCTGCCTGTATTTCCCTGCGTGGCTTGGGTCCCCCGCTTCTCCAGCCTCCTCTTGGGACAGCTCCTCTTACCCATGACTTCATGTGCACCTGCCCTGGCCTTCTTCTGGGTGGGTCTTGGAACCATGCTGCTCCCTCCGTGTGAATACTTCCTCACACTTGGCTGGTTGATTTCTTTTCATTCTCCCTGCCTCCCCAACCTAGTTCAAGTCCTCCTGAGTCACCAGCCTAGTTCAACTGTCTGCTACATATCCTCATCTCTTATCTCCCCCATAGGTGTCCTTCAGGGCACTTAGCATTCTCCTTGCCATCAGAGTGAGTATGTGTTTAATATCTGTCTTCCTCCCTAGCCTGTAAATTCCATTAAGCAGAGACCTGAACTACTCAATGCCTGGAAGAGGGTAGATGCTCAATAAATGTTTTCGATGGAAATAAATGAATAAAAGAATGAATGGATAGATGTATAAATGGATGGATGGATGGATGGATGGATGGATGGATGGATGGATGGATGGATGATGAAAATGGATTACAAGGCTTACTAAAAGTTGTACAGTGGAATTTAAACTTGGGTCTGTTTAAGCCAAAGCTCACGCTCTAAATAATTGCATTTTTACTTGCAGTTTGAAGCTATGACTTTTTCCGCACATTTCAAGATTCTTTAAAGAGAATAAAAATTACATTTGTCCAGTTCAGAGAAAAGTATTGAGTGAGCTAAGAGTCCAGGAAATAATGCCATGGATACAAGAGGCTACAGATCTTGGTGGCCCATTGGAAAAGCAGGAAAGGACAAGAATGCAGGAGGAGCTGTTTTCAGAGCATATGGCAGGACTACGATGGACTACACTGGAGAGGGCAGTCTAGATTATCTCAGTTCCTTGCACGGAACCCTGTGCACAGACTCTCAGCCCTGCCCTGGGCTAAATTAGAAAAAGAATCTCTTTCCTCAAGACACATTCCTGCCACCTGCAGAAAACTGTCTCATCCTAAACAACACCTCAGTGCCTCTGATGTGTAACGTATCCCCTGGAGCTGTGCAAAGCATAACAAACACAGGCATCAGTAGTAGCCCCGATGGACTAGACGGCCATTAAAATGAATAAAACCATGAGGAAACTTGGAGATTGCCTAGCTGTGTTTCTTGGTAAAAAAGAAAAATTGCATACTTCTGTGTCTCTCAGGAGAAACTTAATAAATAGCTCCTCCCATCTTTCCTTCCTCTTCCCCCTTCCTCCTGCTGACAGCACATGGCACAAACCTCAGGACCATTCATACTTCTTCCTGTACTGTCTAAAAAGCTGAGTAGGCTGCCTGGGTAATCAGGGTTGCCAGTACCCAAAAAAGGAGAGCTGGAGGGAGTTGTACAAAGGCCGCTCCTTCATCTGGACCTTCTCTCTGGAGTGGTGGATGTTCCATAGAAGCATTGCCCTCTTCCCAGAATAAAACTCAAGATTTTATTCTGTTTCTTTTAGGGCACATGGATTCCAAGGGGACCATGACTGCTAGACAAGGGAGCCAGTCCAAGCCTGCAGCTGGTCACGTTCTCTTGTCTTCTCATGCTCCAAGCAGACTGACCAGCACAGACGGAGTCCTGAACACTTCTGCAAGGCAAGCAAGGTATCCTTCTCTAGAGCTTCTCACTCACAGCCCCTCAGCCCAGCAGCCCAGCATCACCTTCCTCACAATACCCCCTGGGGCTGCAGAGTCAGAGAGAAGGATAGAAGAGACAAAGGCTCAGTAACAGGTCTGAATGCTATTTTCTAGAAGTCAGAAAAACAAACAGCTATCTCCAAGCAGAAATAAGCAGTTCATCTTTGTGGAGCCCTAGTCAGCTTGTTATTACAGAGCATTTGCAGAGGGCTACAGAACTGCCTGGGTGCTGGGGAAGAGCCAAAAGCCAGACAACAGAGCCCACCTCCCAGAATTTCTTTCTAGTTCCTCCTTAATAAACAGAATTCTCATTCAATATCCATTGCTCATTGAGCATTTATTGGCATAGGCAGACTTTGGGGAAAATCTGGCTGTTCTCACTGGAGAGAGAGAGAGAGAAATCACCCTCTTGGCAAAATGCAAATCTGTTCTCTAGAGTCTCGGAAGACGCAGCCATGGAAGCTTGGTTGGTGAGCAAAAGACTCCTGGGGACCCCTGCTCATAACAACCCACTAGCCTCCCCAAACACACAATGTGTCCAGCTTTGTTACAGAAGTAACAAAGCACAAGGAGGAGAAACAAGTGGAGCAGAGGAAGGCAGAAAATATAACGTGATTGTGGCTTGCATCATCCCCTCAGGAAGAGATATTCTAGAATTTTTATTCTGGGGAGAAATGCATTGGTCCAGGAATCAAGCCTAGATCTCCCGCATGGAAGGCGAGCATTCTACCACTGAACCACCTGTGCATTCTGGAACTTTTTAAAAAGCAAAATTCTTTTGGAAAAAACTAGAAGCAATACTTCTCACTCTGTCAAAATGTCCCAAAGTCTACAAATATGGAATCTGCATAATCTTTCTAAGTAGCCTAAACAAGCAAATACCAAACCTAGAAGTTAACCATGGAGGCAAGAAAGCTACAAATGATGATTGTCAAGTTCTGTTCTTTCTAGGTCTGACCTCATCTGACCTGACCTCACATTCTCCTAGGGAGGAAAAGTCTTCTTTATTCTATGTGCTGGGAGGCAGGAGGAAGGAGTTAGGCAAAATATCTTGGTTTAACACTAGGCATATATATAAACGGTTACTGGGTGAGCAAGGTGAAGGGGGAATCAGAATTACAGGCCACCAGCAGAACTGAAGGGTGTAACAACATTGATGAAAGCTTGGGAAGTGGAGACGGGAGAGCATTTAATAATTTTGGAGGGGGGGTCTTTGCATAGATATTTTTAACATATATGTTAGGATTTGAGGAACATCACAGGGTTCCAGGCAAGTATCTCCCAAACACATCTTCCATAATAATTAACATTCCCATGCAAAACACACTGTTTTGGATTAAGGTGTTATGACTCCAAAGGCCTCACCTGTTGTGTTTGTTTCCTATTGCTGCTATTACACATCACGCAAACTTAGAGGCTGAAAGCCACATAAACTTATTATCTTACAGTTCTGTTGGTTAGGAGTCTGACAGGAATTCTGCTGGGATAAAATCAAGTTGTTGGCAGGGCTGCTGCTTTAATTTCCTAGCTGCTAAAACAAATACCCTGCAATGGGTGGCCTTAAAGAATGGGAATTTATTGGCTCACAGTTTTGAGGCTAGGAGCAGTCTAAAATCAAGGATCAGCGAGGCAATGCATTCCCCCCACAGACTGTGGCATTCTGTGGCTGGCTGATGGTCCTTGGTCCTTGGCTTTTCGGTCACACGTGGCAGCGCCTTCTCCTTTCTCTTCTGAGTCCTATGGACGTCCAGCTATTCCCTATGGCTTCTGTCTTTCATCTGACTTCCACTCAATTTGTAAAGAACTCCAGCCATCTGGATTAAAATCCAACCTAATTTAGTTCCACTTCTCCTCAACTGAAGTAACATCTTGATGAGATTTCATTTACATTGTGTCCACACCCACCAGAATGCAAGCAAAAACCAAAACCACGTTCAAACTGGGGTACACAATTCAACCCACCGCAGTTGTGTTCCTGGGTAAAAGCTCTGGGAAAGAATCCATTTCCTTGCCTTTTCCAGCTGCCCCCATTCCTTGACTTGTGCCCCTTTTCTCCATCTTCAAAGCCAGCAAAAGTGGGTTGAGTCCTTCTCACATCGCACCATTCTGATCTTGTCTACCTCCATCATGTTCTTTTTTTTTGGCATGGGCAGGCTCTGGGAATCGAACCCAAGTCTCCAGCATGGCGGGTGAGAACTCTGTCACTGAACCACCATGGCCCACCCTCCATCATGTACTTTTAAGGACCCTTGTTATTATATTGGGCCAACCCTATCTTTGGGTTGGCTAACTAGAAACCTTAATGCCATCTGCAATCTTAACTTGCCCTTTGCCATGGAAGGTAGCATATTCACAGGTTCTAGGGGTCAGGATGTTGACACCTTTGGGAGGCTAATACTCAGCCAAACAAACGTAGCAGGCTGGCTTGTTACCTGAGACACATAGGCTTAATTAAATTATAAGATCAATTAGCACTTACCCAAAAGTGTGCATGAACTTTACCTCCTGAGGCTCAGGCCTGGTATATTTTGATGAAAAATAGGAAGAAAAAGGGTCAGTTTACTGAGTACTTCAAGGGCTGGAAGTCCTAATGGGAATTCAATGCTTAGTGTGAGGAAGTGAGGGGAAATAAAAAAAACAAAAAACAAAGAATAAGTCTATAGATATATTTGTCCTCTTATTTATCTCATCTTGCAGAGCTGCACAAAGATTCTTAACCTGCAGATATTTCAGCCATTCATTCCAAAGGCTCTCATTACCCAAGCAGCCTTATTTCCTTCCTCTAGCATGGTTTTTTTTTTGGCTTCCTAATCTCCTGGCAGATGAAGGAGATAAAAAAGATATGCTTTGGACTAGAGCACTTCTTGCATCCAACATTTGGCTGCAGCAAATAACTGCCAATGGAGCACCAGAAGTGTTCCTCAACGCGTGACCCACATCCACCTGTGCCAGAATCCCCTCATCTAGTTTGTCCAGTTCTGGGGTAGGATCAGCATTTTAAAGAAATCTTTGGTGATTCTGGTGCAAATTAAAACCTGATGGCTGCTATGGTTTTATCCTCCTTTTGTATACATTTGTCTCCATCTGTTATGTTACCAAGTTATTAATTTAGTATTTTTTATTAGAGAAATTATAGGTTTACAGAAAAGTCATGCATAAAATACATAAAAGACAGAGTTCCCCTGTAATCAACACCTTGCTTTATTGTGGTACATTTCTTGCAATTCATGAAAGAACATTTTTATAATTGTACTATTAACTATAGTCCATCATTTACAATGGGCTCACTGTGTTGTACAGTCCTATCTTTTTGTAAAATTTTTATTCTAATAACATATACAACCTAAAATCTCCCCTCTTAACAACATTCACATAGGTAATTTGATGCTGTTGATTACACACGCAATGTTGTACTACTGTCGCCACCATCCATTACCAAAACCTTACAATCAATCCAAATAGAAACTCTGTACAACTCAAGCATTGATTTCCCATTTTCCACCCCCAACCTGGCCCCTGGAAACCTATATTCAGATTCTGGTTCTTTGAGTTTGCTTATTCTAATTATTTCATATCCAATATTTCTCCATTTGTGTCTGGCTTATTTCATGCAACATGATGGCTTCAAGTTTCATCCGTGTTGTCACATGTATCAGAATTTCATTTCTTTCTATATATGAACAATATTCTACTGTATCTATATATCATATTTTATCTATCCATTCATCAGTTGATGGACATTAGGGTTGCTTCCATCTTTTGATAATTGTGAATAATGCTGCCATGAATATTGGTAAGCAAATATCTGTTCAAGTCCCTGCTTTCAATTTTTTGCGGTATATACTTAGAAGTGGATTGCCAGGTGTTCTAGTTCGAAAGCTGCCAGAATGCAATATACCAGAAATGGAATGGCTTTTAAAAGGGGTGATTTATTAAGTTGCAAGTTTACAGTTCTAAGGCCATGAAAATTGTCCAAATTAAGGCATCGAGGGAAAGATGACTTCATGCCAAAGAAGGGGCTGATGAAGAGAGAGTTTCTCTCTCAGCTGGGAGGGCGCATGGCTATGTCTGCTAGCTTTCTCTTCTCATTTTATAAGTCTTCCCTAGGGATATTTTCTTTCTGCTCCAAAGGTCTCTGTTGGTTCTGATGGCTCCTTTGGCTCTGAACTTACTCAAATATGGTTCCCTTTTAAAGGGCTCTACTAATAGCCCCACCTTGAATCGGTGGATACATATCTCCATGGAAATCATCTAATCAAAAGTTACCACCCACAGACATGACTCCCAGAGGTGTGGACCTTCCTGGCAACATGGGACAGAAATCCTAGAATGAGATGGGACTCAGCATCAAGGGATTGAGAAAACCTTCTCAACTGAAAGGGGGAAGAGAGAAATGAGACAAAATGAAGTGTCAGTGGCTGAGAGATTCCAAACAGAGTTGAGAGGTTATCCGGGAGGTTATTCTTATGCATAATATAGATATCACCTTCTCAGTTAAGGTGTAATGGAGAGGCTGGAGGGAACTGCCTGAAAATGCAGAGCTGTGTTCCAGTAGCCATGGTTCTTGAAGATGATTGTATAATAATATAGCTTTTGCAATGTGACTGTTTGATTGTGAAAACCTTATGTTTGATGTTCCTTTTATCTACCTTATTGACAGATGAGTGGAACATATAGATTAAAAATAAATGAATAGTGGGGGGAACAAATGTTGAAATAGATTTAGTAGATTGAAATGCGAGTGATCAAAGAAAGGGAGGGGTAAAGTGTATGGCATGTATGAATTTTTTTCTGTGTTCTTTTTATTTCTTTTTCTGAATTAATGTAAATGTTCTAAGAAATGATCATGATGATTAATATACAACTATGTGATGATATTGTGAGCTACTGATTATGTATGTAGAATGGAATGGTCATATGGTAGGAATGTTTGTGTTTGTATGTTGGTATGTTTAATTTAAAAAAAATTACCACCCACAGTTGGGTGGGTCATATCTCCATAGAAACAATAAAAATGATTCCACCCAGCAGTATTGAATGAGGATTAAAGGACATGGTTTTTGGGGGGTACATAATAGCTTCAAACTAGCACTCAGGTTATATAGTAATTCTACACTTAACTTTCTGAGGAACCACCAGTCTTCCACAGCGGCTGCACCATATTTCATTGGTGCCAAGAATGAATGAGTGTTACTATTTCTGCACATCCTACCCAACATATGGAATTTTCTACTTTTTAAATAGTAGCCATTCTAGTGGGTGTAAAATAGTATCTCATTGTGCTTTTGATTTGCATTTCAAAATGGCTAATGATATTGAGCAGATTTTCAAGTGCTTTTTAGCCACTTCCATATTCTCTTTAAAGAAATGTCTGTTGAAGTCTTTTGCCCATTTTTTAATTGAGCTGTTTGTCTTTTTATTGTTGAGTTGTAAGATTTCTTTGTATATTCTGGATATTAAACCCTTATCAGATATATGGTTTTAAAATATTTTCTACCATTGAGTAAGTTATTTTTTCACTTTCAAGATAAAGTTCTTTAATGCACAAAAGTTTTTTTTAATTTTGAGAAGGTCCCATTTATCTATGTTTTCTTTTATTATTTGTGCTTTGGGTGTAAAGTCTAAAAAACCATTGCCTAACACAATATCCTGAATATGCTTCCCAACACTTTCTTCTAGGAGTTTTATAATCCTGGTTCTTATATTTAGCTCTTTGATACATTTTTAGTTAATTTTTGTATATGCTGTGAGATAGAGGTTCCCCTTCATTTTTTCATGTTTGTTCAGTTCTCACCGCACCAATTGTTGAAGAGACTATTATTTCCCAGTTGTGTGGACTTGGCATACTTGTCAGAAATCAATTGGCCATAAATGTGAGGAACTTTTTATGAACTCTCAGTTTGATTCCATTGGTTGCTATATTTATCACTATGCCAGCCCCATGCTGTTTTAACCACTGTAGCTTTGCAATAAGTTTTAAAGTCAGGAAATGTGAGACCTCCAATTTTGTTCTTCTTTTTAAAGATGATTTTGGCTATTTGAGACCCCTTATCCTTCCAAATAAATTTCCTGATTGGCTTTTCCAATTCTGCAAAGAAGGCTGTTGGAATTTTGATTGGGATTACATTCAATGGATAAATAGATTTGGGTAGAAATGACACCTTAATAATATTTAGTTTTCCAATCCATGAGCATGGAATCTCTTTCCAATTATTTAGGTAATCTTTGATTTCTTGTAGCAAAGTTTTGTAGTATTCTGCATATAATTCCTTTATATCCTTGGTTAAATTTATTCCTAGATATTTTATTCTTTAAGTTGTTATTGAGAATGGAATGTTTTTCTCCTCAGATTGCCCATTACTAGTGTATAGAAACATTGATCATTTTTGTATGTTGATCTTGTAGTCCACCACTTTGTTGAGTTTGTTTATTAGCTCTAGTAGCTTTGTTGTAGATTTTTAGGACTTTATATCTATTGGGTCATGTCATCTGCAAATATTGAAAGTTTTACTTCTTCCTTGTCAGTTTAGATGTCTTTTATTTCTTTTTCTTGTCTAATTGCTCTAGCAAGAACTTCCAGTACAATGCTAAATAACAGTGGTTATAGTGGGCATTCTTGTCTTGTTCCAAGAATCTTAGAGGGAAAGCTTGTCTTGTTCCAGATCTTAGAGGGAAAGCTTTCAGTCTTTCACAATTTAGTATGATGTTAGCAGTGAGTTTTTCATACATACCTTTTATCATGATGAGGAAGTTTCCTTCTATTCCTATCTTTGAAAGTATTTTATTAAGAAAAGATGCTGGATTTTGTCAAATCTTCAAAAGAAAATCCTCAACAAAATATTAGCAAATAAAATCCAACAGCACATTAAAATGATCATACACCAATTTTCTTTTTGTTGAGACCAAAAGAAAATTGGTCTGTAAGTTTCTTTTCTTCAAGTATCTTTATCTTGCTTTGATATTAGAGATACATTGGCCTCATAGAATGAGTAGAAAAGTGTTCCTTTATCAAGTTTGAACAGGAAAGGTATTAATTCTTGAAATGTTTGGTAGAACTCACCTGTGAAGACACCTGGTCCTGGGCTTTACTTTGTTGGGAGATGTTTGATGACTGGTTCAACTTCTTTACTCTGTTATTGTATCTGTTGGGATATTCTATGTCTTCTAAAGTCAGTATACATTCTTCATGTGTTTCTAGGAATTTATCTATTTCACATAGGTCTTCTAATTTATTGGCATACAGTTGTTCATCATATCCTGTTATGTTCTTTTAATTTCTGTGGGGTCAGTATTAATGTCCCCCTTCTCATTGCTGATTTTATATATTTACATTTTCTTTTTCTTCCTTTGTCAGTCTAACTAAGGGCTTGTCAACATTATTGACCTTTTTCAAAGAACCAACTTTGGTTTTGTTAACACTCTTTATTATTTGTTTATTCTCAATTTCATTTATTTCTGTTCTAATCTTAGTTATTTCTTTCCTTCTGCTTGCTTTGGGACTAATTTGCTGTTCTTTTTCTGGTTCCTCCAGGTATGCAGGTAGGTATTCAGGGCTCTAAATTTCCCTCTCAGCACTTCCTTTCCTATATCCCATAAGGTTTGATATGCTGTGTTCTTGTTTTCAATCATCTCAAGATATTTACTGATTTCCCTTGTGATTTCTTCTTTGACCCATTAATTATTTAAGAGTATGTTATTTAACTTCCATATATTTGTAGATTTTCCAGTTCTCTGCCTGTTGTTGATTTCTAGCTTCATTTCATTGTGGAATGGTTTTTATAATTTCAATCTTTAAAAAAAAATTGGGGGGGGGGGTTCATCGTCCAGAAATTGAACCCAAGTCTCGTGTATGGAAGGTGAGCATTCTACCACTGAACCACCCATGCACCCTCAATCTTTTTAAGTCTATAGAGACTTGTTGTGTGACCCAGCATGTGATCTACCCTGGAGAATGGCCAATGCACACTTGAGAAGAATACATATCCTGTTGTTTTGGGGTACATTGTTCTGTATATGTCTGTTAGGTCTAGTTAATTTATCATATTATTCAAGTTCTCTGTTTTCTTATTGGTCTTATGCCTAGATATTCTATTCATGAAATTGGTGTATTGAAGTCTCCAACTAATGTTGCATAGGTGTCTATTTCTCCCTTCAGTTTTGCCAGACTTTGCCTCATGCATTTTAAGCATTGATGTAACATGCATAAATATTTATGATTGTTGTTTCTTCTTGGTGGATTGACATTTTGTTAATACAGAGTGTCCTTTGTCTCTTGTAAAGTTTATTTTGTCCTCTATTAGTATAGCTACCCCAGCTCTCTTTTGCTTACTGTTTGCATGGATTATCTTTTTCTTTCCTTTCACTTTCCACTTATTTGTGTCTTTACGTGTAAGGTGAGTCTCTCGTAAACAACATATAGTTGGGTTGTGCATTTTTTAATCCATTCTGTCAACCAGTGTGCTTTGATTGGGGAGTCTGATCCATTAGCAGCCAATGTTTTTACTGTACAAATTGTACTTACTTCAATCATTTTTTCTTTTAGTTTTTACATGTCATATTTTTTTGTTTCTCTTTTCCTTTATTGTAGCCTCCTTTTCCGTATAGTTGATCTCTTGTGTTGTATCTGATTGATCTTTTTCTCATTTCTGTTTTTGCATATTTTTAAAATACTTTCTTTGTCATTATCTTGGTGTTTGTATTACATAACTTCACCTATAACCTACTAACTTGAAAAGATACACACTTCACTTCAATAACATACACCTTCTTTGAGCCCATATCATTGCATTTCCCTTCTTTATGTTGTCTTTCATCCCCATAATTAATACTATGTTTTATTTCAAACTTTCTAAATCTTTATGCCCATATTCTATCTTCTTAATATCCTATTGCCCTATATCTACCATTATTTTATTTCTATCCATATTTTCCTTACAAATTTTGTACCTCCTCTGAGGTTTGAATTTATTCCCTTGACTGAGCCATATTTTCCTATTTCTTAGTATGGCTTGTAATCTTTACTGATATCCAAGCATCTGATTATTTTGCTGTGCTAGCTCTAAAGTTCAGTTTCTTTCTCTTGCCTAGAGTTTTAATGTAAATTGGCTATATGTTGAACCTCTTT
Source organism: Myrmecophaga tridactyla (assembly GCA_004026745.1). Lineage (NCBI taxonomy): Eukaryota > Metazoa > Chordata > Mammalia > Pilosa > Myrmecophagidae > Myrmecophaga > Myrmecophaga tridactyla. The sequence continues at coordinate 6,539 of PVIY010046563.1, read as the reverse complement.
TTTGATACTTACTCCAACCTATACTCAACCTTTAGAGTATAACATCAGATATTCTCAAGTTTTCTGTACCTGATTCTTACCCTGGATATGTGGTTTAACTTTTAAGATTGCCCTTTTGCGTGCAGTTGTTTCATTTCCAGGAGAAAGCTTCATTTACTTTGTTCCTTCTCCAGGAATCCTGGTCTGTTCTTTGTTTTGTGCAGAATTTTCTTCCCAGCTCCTATGAGTTCTTTAACTCTCTCCCTCACTCAGTGTTCCCTTTTTATTACACTTTCCAGTTCTGGAAACTGTCCTGCCTTACAAAAGTTCAGTTTCCCTTCTTTTTTTTATTTCAAGCTTTTCTGCCTCTAGCAACTTCCCTGCTCCCAGGAGCCAGATTGGTTGAATCCAAATGTAAGACAATAAATTAACATCAGCCTTTGTTTTAATACATAAGCGGTTCTTTAATATTTAAATTCCAGTTATCATAAAAGTCAAATAAATCTAATAATGATTTTGTGTCTTGACAGCATACGTTTTAAATTCTTAAAGTGTGTGCTATGAAAGGCAAATAGTTTCCTGTGATATTAAAAAAAAAACTATGTCTTAGTAAAGCTAAAGACTTTGACTCATAACCTTGAGATCATGAATGTTTATTAAAAATAAAAATACACATTTGTGGGAACATTTATTGTAGAAAACTATGCTCTCACTTGAAAAAAAACTAAGCTGTGCTTGCCTTCCTTTGCCACTCTTGACTTCATGATGACTTTTCCACAGACTCTGAGTCTACTAATCTGGCTCCAATTAACCAATATAGATCCACTTTACATTAGGACATAGCAAATGTCATCCTTTCTTTTATAAAGGAGTTTTACATATCAAGTAAAGTGACTCCCACATATTAAATTAAAATCATAATGCAGAATCTCCATTTTCCTCAAAGTTGCAGAGCTGGTTTTCAAACGCAATCTGACTCTGGAAAATGCTCTTAACCATTATATGTATGTCATTCTTTTTACCTGCTGTATAGTATCCCAAAGGATGCCTGTTATCACAGTTTATTTAGCCTAGTCACTCACTAATAGTCATTTAAACTATTTCTAATACTTTCTGATTCCAAATAGTGCTGCACTTGCATGTACATTCTTGTGTATACCTCCCGATCCAGTTTGCTAGCTCCTGGAATGCAAAATACCAGAGATGGGATGGCTTTTTAAAAAGGGGAATTTAATAAGTTGTTAGTTTACAGTTCTAAGGATGAGAAAATGTCCCAGTGAAAACAAGTCTATAGAAATGTCCAATCAAAAGTATCCAGGGAAAGATACCTTGGTTCAAGAAGGCTGATGAAGTTCACGGTTTCTCTCTCAAATGAAAAGGCACATGGCAAACACAGTCAGAGTTTCTCTCTCAGCTGGAAGGGCACATGGCGAACAAGGTGTCATCTGCTAGCTTTCTCTCCTCGCTTCTGGTTTCATGAAGCTCCCCGGGAGGCGTTTTCCTTCTTCATCTCCAACGGTCACTGGCTCATGGACTCTCTGCTTTGTGGTCTGCTCTCTCTGACTCTCTTATTCTCCAAAACATTTCCTCTTTTATAGGACTCCAATAAACCAATCAAGAACCACCCCTGGAGACATGTCGTCACATAATGCAGCTTAACAAGCACTCTTGACTAAATCACATCTTCCAGGGAGGTGATCTGATTACAGTTTCAAACATACAGTATTGAATAGGGATTATTCTACCTTTATGAAATGGAATTTTGATTAAAACATGGCTTTTCTAGGGGGCATACATCCTTTTAAACCAGCACACCTCCTGTGCTGCTTTTCAAATATTTCTCTCCAGAGCAAGGAACTCAAAATGTGACCTAAGACCAGCATCACTGGCAGCATCTGGGAACTTATTAGACATACGATATCTGGGGTCCCACTCCAGACCCACTGAATCAGAAACTGTAGGGGGTGGGGCCTGACAACCTGCATTTAGCTAGCTCTTCATAGACGCTGATGCACACTCAAAGTAGAGAACCACTAAAAAATTAAAAAATAAAACATAATTAAAAATATGTAAAAAGTTGAGAACCATCACTCCAGAGATGTAAAGTGAAGCAACTGCTGGAACATGGAAAACCCCTCCTTTGAATACCAAAAATTAAACCTCCCCAACATAGCAAGTGTAAAGATGAATGGTGGTGAAATGTCAGAAATATTGGGATTTTAATCTAATATTTTAGGAAAATCTTCCCTGAATTGGAAAGCCATTAAACTTGCCTTAAAAAAATCAAGACTAGTTTCAGAACTCAAATATATTGTCTGCCAGAGCCTAGAATCAGGAAATAATAAATTTGAATTTAAAATTTATACTCAGAGAGTAATAAAATCTTAAAGAGGTCCTGAGAGATTATAGTCCAAAAAGGTCATTTAACACATGAAAGGACTAAGCCCACAGTGGTGAAACATCTTTTCCAAGCTCACTGAACTGGTTAGTAGACAGGGTGACAAGATACTCAGATCCCTAACCTCAGACCAGTGTTCCAAATATTATATGATAGTATTACACTTTAACCAAAGAAAGCCTTCTGAAAAAGTTATTATCATCTTAGATGATCTTAATACGTAGATCATTAGGCAAATCATTTTTAAAGAAATAAATACTGGGTGTTTATTCTACAGGAATGTTGCTCAAGCAACTGATTCAACTGTAAAGAAAATATTACCCCAAAAAATGTTCAAGTAAAGCTAATTATGAGTCTCCTCAATGATACCATCATTGTTTTATAATTTTATTTGACAGTTTTTATTGCAAAATTGTAAAATGAAATAGTGTTCATTGATATTAATATTATAACAGCATTAAAGGGAATGTTTAAATGTACCTACATCCCTAATACAACAATTGTCTTTAAATTTCTTTGCAATCCTTCCATTCCCTAAGCATTTACATATATTTTCACCTAGTTGTAATGTAGGGCACACAAGCATTCTGCATTTTTTACTTTGAAATATTTGGTAGGCATTCTTCCATGCTTCCATGTTGATACATAATATTCATAATAAAGCTATGACTGTCTTTACATACATTTTTACTAATTTTTAAAGAATTATTTCCTTTGGTTAAATTCCAAAGGGCAAATTGCTGGGTCATCAAGTATGGGTCTATTTATGGGTCTTCATCAGAAATAATAACCCCCCTCATCAATGTTCCAGCATAATTTTATTTAGACCCCACCAAAAGTCTCATACCGAGTACTTGTTCCAGGGGAAAAAACAAAAAAAAAGATTCAGTCAAGTCTCAGAGAATTTGGACTTCAAATAAGGAAACTTATGGCTATGAGTCCATTTAAATTAGACCAAAAACACTAATCTTGAGTCACACTCTCAATTATTCACCTTTAGCTAGGACTCAATACCAAGAATCCTTTCAGTAACTTGAAAAAATATAAAGAGGGTAGGAGGATATACAGTCTCTGATTCAAGAACTTATAAACTAGTATGGAATTTCATTACCTGGCACTGGAAAACCCTTATTTTCAACTTTCCTACCTGGGAAAATGGGAGTAAACATATGTGCCTATTTTTGAGAGGAACGTACATTAAAAAGAGATTAAATCGGTGGGTAAATACTTTTGCTTTTCAAAATGCAGCCTGGTCACTTATAAGACTCATTCAAGTCCAGTGATGAGTCATGGTCCTGTGTCAGTAAAGATGGTGGTCAGTTCCAGCCCTGTCACTGAAAAAGGACATGTGAACGTTTGTTAAAATAAAGGTACACATTTGTCAAAACTTTTGTTACAGAAAATTCTGCTCTTCACTTGAAAAAAACTAAACTGTGTTTGCCTTGTGATGATTTCCCACAGAGCTAAAGGGGCCTAGGAATGAATAGGGGACCCCAAAAGAGCTCTATAAATTAAATTCACTCATGATAAGAAATAGTTTATAGATGAATTTATTTATAACAAGGAATATAGCTGCCAAGATATTGGAGTCATGCAGCCAACGCTTTATCCCCCATAGGTAAAATCTGTGAAGGAAGCCAAATTATAATTAGGAAGAGGGCTGTTTGGTAAGCCTGGAATCAGATCCTAGAAGTTATATCAACTCAGATGTTGGATGGTTTCAGGCACTGGTGCATTTATCTGCACCAACCCATGACAGCGTGTGCATGGACCCAGCAACCTCTCAGGGCAACCTGTCAATAGGGCTTGGATGGGCTCTGCCAACATTGGCCTCTCATAATTTTCCTTTTCCTTGCTTCAGTGCTGACCATCCCTCCTTCTCAAGGACTTTTCTTCCCCTTCTGATATGTTAATAGCTTAAGAAAAAAAAAGATTTTGTTGATTTCAGAGCCACTCCATCTCATTAGAGATCACTCTGGGTATCTCTGTCCATATCAATTATATGTTGATTGATGGTTCCACACTCAAATTAATGAATTTCCAAGTTAATGGGTTACTGCATTGGGCACTTCCATCTTAAAACTACAATGAAACAGAAATTAACAAATCACAAAGTACTGACAAGCCAGACCTTGCCAGGCGTAGTTCTTCTCTAATTAAGAGATAGGCATTTGAAATGAGCACAATCATTATAAGAATGTAAACAGATTCTTCTACAAATGCCTAGGTAGTTTATTCTCTTTAGTAAGAAAAACTGCAATCTTGTTTGAACTGTAAATTTATATGGCAAACATTTTCTTCCAAGTTTATAAGTGCATTTTAGCTCAGATCAATCCTGTTAATAAAAGATCTTGAATTAAATGGGTCCAAACTGATGGATTTTTAGTACATTATTCCATGAACTGAAAAAACAGCAATAGCAATGTAAAGAATGAGTTCTTCCCTTCTTCACCATAGACATAATACTCTATTTTAACTTCACCAAAGAACTTGAAAATCAAGTTCTCAGCTTTTCATTTCCACCTTTCAGCACAGCACTTGTTAGTAATGTTATTTTCTATCTAAAATGTTGCCAATGCACAAGAACTTAATCCAAAGCTGATTTCAGCTATATAACAACTATTTTTTTCAAAATTATAAATACTCAATTAATTCAGAGTTTTATAAAGGCTGAAATAGATTAGTGCTTTCCAGGAGTTGGAGGGAGGAGAGAGAAAGGAACAACTGCTAACGGGTATAGGGTTTCTTTTGGGGTTGATGAAAATATTCTAGAATTAGACAGTGGTGATGGTTGCACATTTTTGTATATGATAAAACCACTGAACTACTGTTAAAATTCACTTTAAAGGGGGAATTTATGGTATGTGAATTGTATCACAATAAATGATAATTCAGAACAACCTGGGTTATTCTCAGAATACTGTATTTAGGCATTATATCATTGCCAATGGCAAAAATTACAAGAGGTATAAAGGAAGGCACTTGTTTCAACAATCCTGATTTAAAAGAGACTTGAGACATTGTATGAAGTAGAAACCCAATCCACAGTGGGAGATTGAAACTCTTCTCATCTCTGCTGAGGGGTCAGTGAGTGGCAGCCCTTAGGAAACCATGAGAAAATAGCATCGTCTTTTCTCCAAATGGCAAGGTTAGTAACATGGTATAGATTATATGAAGACTTTGATGGCTCCACTCAAGGCAAAGCCTCAAGATGGACATCAGACTGATCTACCCACTCCAATAAGCAGGTGCCCATCCTCTAGAGGAAGACTTGCTCCTTCAAAATCTATCCCATTCCAGGGCATAAGGAATGGTGAAGAAATGAACAAGTAGAAGCTAGATTTCTGGAAAAGTAGTCTGTAAGCTGACTTTGTATAAAATTAATTACCTTTGTTCCACTCATTTGCATAAACATCTCAGAAAATTCATTGGTGAAGGTGGTGGTGGCGTGGGATGGGGGATATTTAGCTCCAAGCAATTTATATGACTTGCCATTAAAATAGTTTAGGTTTCAGACAAATAGTTATAAGGGTCTTAGCTTTGTGGATAATGTGGTGGTAAAGTCAACTGGATGTATGGGAGAAAGGGCTGAGAGGGTCTTCCTCCTCCCCAGATACCATATATGGATAGTTGACCACACTGAGGTCAGGAAAAAAACAGAATGTGTATGCCCCAAAGTGTGATCAGGCGAGGGTTGTGGTGGGCAACCTCCTAAGGGCCATTCTGCCAGCTACAGAACATGTCACTGTCTGGACTGACCACTCTTGAAGATATGTAGGCACACATAGAGTTTCCATGATTCCAGGCGCTCTCTATTTATAGCATCTGTTTACTTAATGGATGGCAGACCCATTCCATCTGAATGACTTGCATGTTCAAAGAGAGGGTCATCGGGCAGAAAGCCTGTGCTCCATAAGTCAGAGTGAGCCTGAATGAGCCAAGGTGGAGTCAGCAGGGAGGGTATTCCTGGTAATAAACCACTTGAAAAAGATACGGAGCCACCCCTTCACGTCCCTGAATTTCCCCAGCCAACTTTGCAGCCAGAAGTTCTCCCTTAATATGGATTCCTTATGCTTGAGGGCTTTTAGTTATCATCATCATCATCAAAATAGCGTTTACTTTGTGTCTCCTTAAATCCAATGTGTTTGACTTGGGGAAGTTG